>JBBPTH010000063.1:0-122741 GCA_038094055.1 Chalciporus sphaerocephalus | reverse complement strand
CTGTTACCGTTAGGTCATACATGATACGCCCGGCCGAATTTGACTGCAGGGTGACCGGAAGAGCAAATCATGGGTAAAGAATGACGAACGTTGAGGGGATCGCTCACGTATTAACACGAGGCTTTCTATCGAGTTTCTTCACAGAACTTTCTTCAAGTTCATTTGCAGGGTCTGGATCGAACTGGATGTGGGGAGTGTCACTGCTCAGGGACTAACTTACCTTTACCGTCAGCTTCTTCATGATTGGAAATTCAATAGGAGCATTGCTTTGATTTCGTGGGATGATGGAATGACCAAACGAGTGCGAGCGAGCGCATATGTGTCGTTCCTCTCGTCAGATGTCGTCTTATTGCGAACGGAGTGTACCTTGGCGCGATGGTGCCCCCAACGGAGAGGATGCCAGCGTTGTGCATAGGACAGGGAAACACTCATTGAATCCGAGTCTCATCATGATGCATGATTGACCATATCTGCGGAAAAGTACGTGATTGAGTCGGACTGACAATCTTGAAGTACTCAAGCTCAAGAATACCAAGCTCGTCAGTGGAACTTGTCTTGCACTGATGAGTTCCACAGCGATAGTTGGCGCCGATATGATCGATACGTCTATCAGCAGGGTTCAACGGTCCACTAGGGAACACTCTCATCGCAGAGCTTCAGCCATGTAAACAAGACTGAGGGAAGAATATTTCGTTTCACCTTTTTTCTGCCAAAAAGGTCAACCTCGCACTCTACTCTTATTCACTCGCTTCAAGGCCATCATCATACATATTCAACATACAGCGTAATATAAATACACGTTAATAGATCACTTTGCAGACCATTCTCAAAAACTTGGCTCGTGACCATTAGAGGAGGACCCGTTTGAAGAACCAAAGCTGGCCCGGGCGCGGTTCCCCGGTAGGAAGCGGCTCGAGCACGACCTGTAGTGCGCAACGCGCACGATCAACAACCAGCTATCATCCCCCACCACGCACCATCATCACTCACCGGAACCTTACTCAAGCTCTCCAGTTCAGGCAAGGTCCAAGCCCTCGCAGGCCCACCAGACTCCTCGTCAATGCGCAAGATCCTAATCACGATCCAAGAATCAAACCTCCGTCATTTATTTTATTTTTTTGAGCAACAACATCAAACAACGCTCACATATTCGTCTTTCTTGTTCGTCAGTTGGACAATGCGCCAGAGTGAACCGCTTGGAATGGTCCCGTTGACGAAGACGTCGTTCCCCACCACTAAGGTGTGGAAGGACTCTTTCAGTGTCAAGTTATAGACATCGCCTTCCTTGTGTTCGAGTTTCCAGTGGAGATTCATGTCGTGAGTGTCGAGGTCACAAGTCAGTGAATGGATGTCCCTCGAAGGTGAGTCAGAACTTACGATCTGGTTGTCGCCATTGAGGACGACAGGTTTCCCGGACCCAATCGGTCCGCCTGGAATGTCGGTGTCGGCGCCAACCCCAAGATTGGGCTGGACGGGGAGAACTGGTAAGATATGGAACTGTCCGTTTGTAATGGGCATTGTTTGTTTGTTCGCAGAGAAGTTAGAATGTGGTTGGGTAGGGAAATCGAGTAGCGGATCGTGCTGGGTTTTTATGTTCGCGAGCAACCAGTCATCCCTATCGGCTCACTCAAAAGCCGGTCCATCCCCTTTCCGCTATCCTGTTAGGTGAGATGTGATACGCCCGGCCGAATTTGAGTACGAGAACGGGCGGGGGGGGCAAATCAAAGGTAGAGAACGACGACTGTTGGGAGATTGGTGACGCATTGACACGAGGCTCTCCCCAAAAACGGTTCTCAGCATCTGCAGGACCTGGATCGAACTCTGGACTACTTGACGTGGGGAGTGTCACCGCCGAGGGACCGACTTACCTTTGCCGTTAACTCCTCCGTCATTGGAAATTCAATTGTGCCCCTGCTTTGATTCCGGAGAAGATGAAATGGCGAAACGAATATGAGTGAGCGAATACTGACGTCGTCCCTGTCGTTAGATGTCGCCTTATTGCGAATGAAGTCTACATTGGCAAGGCCATGATCAATCGCTATTACCTGATGATTATCAAGAGATCAGTAGCGATAGAGAGCGAAAAGTGCTGTCAGTGCATGGCGTGCTCTATACAGACTGCTTGGCTGGAAGAGCAACATGGCTGTTGAATCTGGGCAGAGAGAGCGGTTGGATGTGAGGATGATAGAATACAATCATTGGAATGACAGGGAACCCATCAGGGGTGGAACATCAACCCCACTAGAAGAACGACGATCATCGGGTGCCGTATAGCATAAGACTCGTAAAGGGGTGGGATGAACCTATTTTGATGCTGAATCAGGCCTGCAAATGGTTAAAGTCCACATTCGTCCAGGGGGAGACGCGAATTAAAGCAACCACAAGACATAACATACAACGGGAAGGTGTCGAGGCGTTCAAACGCAAGTTAGACCTTGCTGTGTTCACAAGATGTGGGAAAATCGACAAGTGGCTCTCCTTGGGGTAGATCTCTTGTGCGATGACAACCTTACGTTGCTCGTGGAAGGTCCAAGCTCCACCGATGTCAAGGAGAACCGAGGATGTCGCCCCAGAGGTATGGCGATGCGCCAAAAAACCCTATTCATAAGGAGATGGAGTGGATATCAGACAGCAATAACGAAAAGCACTGAGAGTGGATTTGAATGGAACTTGCCGCCTCCACAGGAGGTGAAGATGAGGACGTATAAATTTCATGGACTTGCCCAAGCGTATCACTTTCGTGACGACCACTATTCCGTTACCCGTCGACGCTGAGATTTCGGCGAGGGAGTATGACCACTCGCCGGCGTGAGGCCGCGGAGAAAGCGAAAAAGTAGTGGATGGTGAATCGTCACCGTGTGTCACCCTACACATTACCAGGCAGTGGGTGTCGTTCCTGCCAGACAGTACGTTCATATTCACGGTTCTGATTCATTCACCCTGCATGATAAAGTGAAAAACGAAATATTCAGGAACGACGCAGTGCGTCTTGCGGCGAGACAGGATTACTCATCAAGTGGGTCTCTGAAGGCTGTCCTGACAGCGGACAGGTCTCATTTGAGATATAAAGCACAGTCAGCGACCACCAAAAACCTGCTGACACTCGACTCCGCTTCGAGATAATTTGACAGAGCCAGACAGGTCACAGGCTGAACGGACGGACCTCGTTTTCAGTTGAAATGCCCTTGCACTTGGGTACGCTATGAGCTGCGCCAGGCTGTATCGCGATCATGGACATAGCCAGCAACATTTCTGATGTTTTATTGCGAATCCAACGCGTTTCAAGTGAACGCCTCACAGTTCATAATTTGTTCGGATGTCCTGACCGAAATAAGTGACGGGCTGAGACATCATGGGAACAATCACTGTTATTTTTTGCTTTAACCGCAGCAGACTCGATAACGTGTGCTAGTAAACGACTCGCGAGTCCTTGGGCCTTAACCGCGAGGTGGGTTGAGGCAATGTACATTAATGAACGGAAAGGATGGAGGCTTGGGACATCTTCCAATCGGAGAGCCGGGATGCCGAGTCTGGTTGTTAGATAAGGTTAGGGTTACGAATTTGGGTACTGGTTTTGATCAGTCACTACAGCGCCTCTCAGTGTCTCATCGAGGACTCACCGCAACGGAGACCCACAACAACGACGACGGTGACGGCCCTTATAATCCAGTTTCGCTGACCAGTCTTGTTCTCTTCCCCATCCCCATATCACAGGCGCTGGCGCCATCGACTTTCGAGCTCAACACTGATCAGAGATATTGATACCCGTGTCTCCTCAGCTCCGCTTGTACTTATAGCCTCAAACCCACATATTAATAGGCGGACAACCCTACTCGCACACTTTGCGGACAGCCCTCACTCGTCGTGATGTCTTCCCTTCTAGCGTCCTCGACGCTGCCGCCATCGCCCACTTCCACGGGTGTTGCTACGAGCACTTCCACTTCCTCCGGTTCTGACTCGTCTCCAAACCCTCTCTCAGCAAGAGCAACCCTCTACAGTAAGCATATCTATCTTCCTCCTTAGTTCATCCACTTCTCACACTCACTTATTCCTTTGCTCTCACCCCCTTCTTGCCATCTCCGTTTCTCCGTCTTCCTTGTACGCTGTCTTGACCCATTCAACCCTATCCGATCCCATTCTCGCAACTCACTTCTCATTTAATACACCCTTGGTTCTTGCGATCGCATCTCACACGCATGGCTACTGGCACTACCTCCCCCCTAACAGTATACACCTTTCTTGGTGCGTATCCACTATTTGGTCTCACCCTCTTACCACGACGCTAACTTTCTTTGTCTCTCTTCCCCAACTTCCATTTGCGATGGCTGATCCTGTCAATGCAATGACTGGGACCAACATCCCTCCTTTGAACTTGTCATACACCGCACTCGTAGCCACTCTAGTCCTCCTTCTCGCCGTATCCTCTGCCATCGTCATCCGCAGCCTCATCATCCGTCGGCGTCATCAGCGCCTAGTCGAGGAGGCCATCCGAGCAGGCACTTGGGTCCCCCAGAACTACGATCCACTCACTGGTAGACGAAGACGTGACTTTGGTGAGAAACCCAAGCTATGGGAAGCATGGGTCCATTCCGCCAACAACGACGACGACGAGAACGGTCTCAACGAAAAGAGCAAGTGGGGTGATATGACGGTACGTATGCGTCATACGCGATGATGTACATATATGTATGATTGACATTTTCGTCTTCTTCTCGCTTTGTAGCCACTCTACGCCGCATATGTCAATGAACCAACGTTATCACCTCAGGGTCCTCCTGGTTCCGCTGACCATACCCCCGACGCATCCTCGCGCACCCCTCGGTTTTTGAGATCGTTCACTGCAAGACGATCACCGCCATCGCCACAACCTAACAGTGTGTCACCGACAGCGGTAGCTCCGGGTGCACCACCATCCGCTTCATCTCCGATTTCATCGCCCTCGCCCTCACCCTCGCCTTCCATGCGTGTTGCCGTTCTCATCGCAATGCCCAGTTCATCACCTCCGAAACATCACGCCGATGATGACATCGTACCAATACTAGAGATCGGTGTCGTCGAAGCAGGGATCAAGGAGACCGTGGATGCATGATACCTTCATGAGGACGTGACCATAGTATGGGAAAAAATATGTAGGATCGGGTGGAGGGACGGATGACTTTTTTTTGATTGATTGATTGATTGTTATCATTATGGACTTGGTAGTAACTCTGTGACGACCGTCGTTACTGATATGTGTACTGTGGTGTGTGTCGGTGAACGTCGTCTGCTTTATGAGGCAGATCGGCGTGCTGCACGTCGTAGGGTGTACGTATGCGTGTTTACTAACTACTAACTAGTAACTAGTAATTAGTACTGGCATATGATAGGATGTACCAGTGGTGGCTGGCGCTGGTTGAGATGTTTCTCCCGTGTGACGACAAGCACGTACTGTTTTATTCAGGCTTGGCATCGTTGTCAAGACTGTGGCCCATCGGATATCTGACATCTGACAAGTGTGGAGTGTGGAGTTTTAAGTTTGCAGTTTAGAGGCCGGATTTCTAGAAGGAATGTGTGGGAGAAGGAAACATGAACATGTGCATGTGCGCGATATATCAGACAACAAACGGTGGTGATGGAGATATAGGTGGTGATGGAGATATAGGTGGTGATGGAGATATAGGTGGTGATGGCGACTGTGATGCATATGGCGAATGTGATAGGGCCATCGGCCGATGACCGAGTCCAAGTGCATCCATCGAATTAATTGGTACAGAGTGACGCGTGGGCGACCGGTGATTGGTACCACTGACATGGACATGGTTCGATTGGAGTACGGTACGCCTTCTGGCTTGGGCTGATGATTGGATTGTGGTACGCGATGGCAGGGAAGTGACGGCTGTCGACGTCGGGTGGGGGTTGAAACCGCGCATTGGACGTTGGACGTTGGACGTTGGACGCTGAACATGGACCCATGGGTTATCATCGATTCGTCGACCATCGTCGAGAGACGTTGGATCACTTGACAGGGCCCGTCCACATCCACGTCCACATCCACATGAGTGAGGAACGGCTTGGTCAGTAAGTAAAGCACAAGATCGAGTGGAGTCGATGATGATTTTTGGTGAAAAGGGTACTTGTGAAGTCGTCCGAGTACTAGTCCGAGTGATGCCGTTGAGGGATCGTGTTCGTTCTGTGGTGATGAAGAAAAAAGTATACCATACCGAGAGTCGGAGAGACCGAGACGCATGACGGACAGTGACGTTGTAGCCGCTTCCCGTGATTCCATCTAAGCGCACCAGATAATACTGCTGTCCACGTACTTCGGTCGGGCATTTGAACGTACCAGATTCTCGTACATTCTTAATCCATTTTTTGCGACTGAGGGGGGAGTGGACGAGCGTGTCTAGGTATGGCGGGTGCGCGTTGACGTCCACCGTGCGCCTGAGCTTCCAACATGGTCAGCACCACGACGAGTTTCATGACACGTTACTGTTGGACGCAGGTCATTGGAACTGCAACCCACGACGAGAAAGCGTAGTTTCTTAAATCTCAGAACTCTGAATCACTGAGCACGTACTCCGAAGAGTCGGCGGAGAGAGAGACGGAAATTGGGTGCGAGTGACAGGAATTGGGAATGGACGAGAGATGGGAATGGATGAAGAGCGAACGACGGCGAGTCTTGCATGGGTGATATGGATAGATCATCCAGTCAGCGACCGCCTTGCCTGCCAGTTGGGAGCTTCAGTGGGGATAGTCATCGACTTGGACTCGCTCTCAGTGTCGATTCACGACATTGTGGATCGTCGAGGAGGTGTACTAGTATGTTTTCCTGACTTGAAAGAAAATCTGTCGGGTTCAAATTAGATGACTTGATCGTTAGACTCGGTGCGGAGAGTCGAAGGTATCACGGGCTCCGACTCCGACTTGGCTCCGACCCTTACTATGCAGTACTCTTGGATACCCAACTTCTTCCTACACCTCTAGGTTCTTGGGAGGTTGGGAACATGATATCCTTCCCAGAAAGGTGCAAATCACCCTGAAATCACGTCAAAACCGATGCAAGTCGCAAGGACATCTCCACGACCCATTCCGAGTCTCCCACCTGAACTAGAGAGGGAGATCTTTCTCCTAACAGCTCGGACCTACCGAGGCATCGCTACACGTCTATTGCTCGTCGCACCCCATGTAAAGGCATGGTTCGTCCAGTTTATTCCGATACCTCAGTTTATCGTACCTCACCTCAGCGCCCAGGATCGAACCCTGGGTATATAAGACAGTCATTCTCCGCGGACCAGGACATGCATTTCGATTTGCTGGCGCCCTAGCACGTCGTTCTCCCCAGTTCGCCGCATCCCATGTCAAAGCCATCTGTGTCCGTCCAAGCATCCCACTCAGTATTGTGATCCCCCTGTTGAGTGCATGTTCCGGTCTAGAAAGTCTCGCCCTTTGGATCCCTTCCCAAGCCAACACCACGGAACTTATCAACGTGATCGCATCCCTCCCGTTAAAATTCCTTTCGGTCAATCTCACATCGATCCTAGGTTCAAGCTACCCCAAGCCTATCCTACAGACGCATCCTGTGTTCGTCAATCTCACACATCTGGATATCGTCAACCATTGGTTGCTTTGGACGTCGTCGCTTGGAATCGAGCGATTACCGCTTTTGACTCATGTGGCGTTTCGATTTTGGTCGCGAGGGAGTGTGAATACGGCGCTATCGACGATCTTGAATGAGAGTCCTAAACTTGAAGTCTTGATCCTCCTCGCAGATTCTGTGGTGATACCGGAGGCGAAAGAGTACCTTGAAAAGGAGGGAGTGCAAGACATCCGAGTGGTGGTGCTCAAGCATACCCGAGAAGCTGCAGAATGGGAAGCTATGGAGAGAGATGCAGAGGGGATGTGGCAACGCGCGGAATCTGTCGTGCGATGGAGAAGGCAGAGTAAAGCTGGACCATTCGATTTTCCTCCGGACTTTCCGACTGCTTTCTTGGAAGCTTCGACCAAAGCGATTGCGCAAGGATTGGTTGTTTAATATGGACCACAGATATCACCTTATCTCTATGTTTTGGGAAGTGACGCAGAAATCGTGATAAGATGTACCGCTCGTAGCGATCAATGCTAAAGACATTCGAGGGTGTTATCACTGGTTGTCCGACACAAGCTGACATCTCCGTTTTCTGAAACATCGAAGAGCCCGAGACTGAAGAAACGAACGCAGTAGGGTTGAAACTTGTGTCTCGTCATGACATAAAAGACCGAGACCGGCTGCTGTTGAATCATGCCCGATCAACTTGATTCATGCCAAGTCACGTTCAGGCATATATGACGGTCCCGCCCTGGATACAGCTGGTGTCTGATTGGACGACGTTCCAATAGATAGCTTCGCTTGGCAATGCACAGCAGTCTAAACCGCCTGCGTCTCCGATGGGTGCGCAGCTGCCAATCATACGACACTCTGACATGACTCGATCCGGAAGCGTATTGTCCGCTAACTAGTTGGTCTACCGAACCTTTGTCTGGAGAGTATAAGAATGAGGGTTGCAGAGCCTTCGAATCATCATCATACACTGTATCACCAACGCACACACACACACTTCTTCTTCTTCTTCTCCTCTAATAACTCACTCTTAAGTCTACTACGATCATAATGCCTGCTTTCTTTTCACCGAGAGACATTGCCGCCTCTTTTGGCACATACCAAGAACAATACGCCCAGGAAAAATCTCGTACCCCAACTTCCACTGCTGTCCCCACTCCCCTTCTCCCAGCACCCCGGAAAAATTCCACATCGCGAAAGTGGTTCAAGCGGTGGTCATCTCCCTCTTCATCCACCAGTTCTCTTCTTAGCAACCACTCTGATGAGTCGGTGCCTCTCCCGTCGAGTCGGAAGAGCTCAGGCTCTCGAGGGGATCTCTCTGAATCCGAAGCACGTCTCGGCGAGTTGATGACGCAGTACGGATTTGGATCTGCCTCGCGTCCGTTTCCTCACCGCACGTGATGTGGTACTATGAAACGTCGAGATCGTATCCTACATATGGTGGGTACCTTCACTCTGCTTTCTTTCTTGTGCTTATGTTGACTGAAGGGTAGTCCAGGGATGTGGCACTCATCATTCACGGTTTCATGCAGACATGTTTCTTTTCCTTCCTTCTTTCTTTCTTTCTTTCTTTCTTTTGCTATTTATTGCAGCAACAGTCTGCTTTTGAAAGGGCTAAGTTATATATTTATCACGGCGGAAGCAAAAAAGTATTTATTATAATCGCATAGCTACCTATCATATTTGATGACGTCCTCGTACAGTAGTATTCTGCCCAACGTTTGCTCTAGCGCCGTGTAAATCATAATGTTTTATTATTTGTGGGAGCGAGCGAACGAGGTGACTGCGACTCATGATGTAGATGCGACTGATGGTAGTGAGCTGGCTAGCGACTGTGTTTCAGATCCTTTGTGGTGTCTGACAGAAAACGAACTGTTTCAATTTACAGTGACACTGCGTTGCACGACATTAGTCTGGTCAAGGTCGTTTCTTGAATGCACTTTTCTCGCAGGGGAGATGCTTAGTGCCCAGGATCGTTTCCGTGGACATAGATCATGGTGGTTGGCCTTATGGGCGAGCATTCTCTTTGAGTGTAGAATGCAGTTTGTGCTGGCAGAGGCCCCTGAGGGTGGTCGAGTGAAATCGTTCAACGGTTCTGCGTGTCACAGTCCAATCTTATCTTACGACAGTGGAAGCTGCTAACGATTTCGTCTTGGGACTATATACACAAGTTCAGATTGTATATGTTGGCGGCTTAGTCCGGGCCGGTGCTGTATTCCCGATTTGGTAGTGTCACGTTTCTGCAATAAATGGTCCTGACCAGGTTTGTTACTGAACTCGACGATGCGACCTTCATTCATTCTGCAAAAAGGCAGGTCGGCCTGGAAAGGTGTGTGCATTGTTGTTCAAACAAGACACCAACACTAACGCGAGAGTTAGGGCCCTACTTTGTCGCTTTTCCCAACCTGAAAAAAGCCTTGGAAGACAACATTCCTATACGAACGAATGCACGGTCTTGCACTATTTTGCCAAATTTTGTTGGCGTTCGGTTCATGGTGCACAATGGAAAGGACTACCTTCCTGTGACGGTCACGCAGGAAATGATTGGACACAAGCTCGGTGAATTCGCCCACACGAAGAAACGGTTCACCTACAAGGCAACAAAGAACCGGTAACAGTCATTGGCTGTGGTGGGCCCACCGTTTACTCCAAACTCCCACAACCATAGGGTCGCCATGTCCTTTGACAAGTCGTCGCACTACAATGGATACTTGGAATAGAAGGCTACTCTTGACGGGAGTGTGTCGATGCTGTTTTACGACTCGGTGTAGAGTGTATAGATCGTCTTTAGTTGATTGCTGTTCTGCGGTCGATCTCCATCAGGTTACCGTGGTGATATGTTGCGCGGGTAGATCCGAGCTGAGCCTTTGCTAAGCCACTGCTAAATCTTTGGTCCATCTGAGAAGTCCCGCCTCGCTCAACTTGTCCCATATCGTTTTCAATCACCTTCAACCCTTCGACCTCGCTGTTCATCACAACGATCACAACGTAATATCCGGCACTGTACCGACCTATCGGCCTTGTCACCCCGCCCGCTCTCGCCAACCGACGAGCAACACCCCCCCATTTTACCTGCCTCGTGTTTGATTTTTTGAATTACTTACGATGGCCTTCAACGTCACGGCGACCAATTTGACCCCTTCCAGACCAGCTCCACAGGCACCTGTGAAACGAGGAATCACCGACACAGTATCAACAACATCCTCGTACAACACCGCACTTCAATCCTCTGGCTACAATAACGTTTTCTCATCTGGCTCATCTTACTCTTCGGATTACACTGGTATAGGAGGATCACCGAATCGATATTCCGAAGCAGCCATGAGTTCAAGCCACATTGTACGAAGTGGTTTGGTCAGTTTGAAGGAAGAGGGTTTTGCTAGTTTCATGTTCTTGAGAAAATGGCTGGTCCTCAAGGAGTCTCTGTTGTCTATCCATAAATCGGAGGTGCGTCGCTCGTGTTTCGATGCTTGCCTTGCGCTCGACCAACATTGACCGTACAGACCGCACCACCGCAAAGCATGATCGTATTGAACGACATCACCAACATCGAACGAGTCGAACTGAAACCTTATTGTCTATTGTTAGAAACCAAAGATAAACGTTACCACATTGCACTCAAGAACGATGAAGAGCTCTACGGTTGGCAGGATGACATCTACTCTCGTAGTCAATTGGCTGGTGTGGGTAACCCAACGAACTTTGTGCACAAGGTTCATGTCGGGTTTGACCCCATCACGGGCGCCTTCACGGTGCGTTTACATCTCTCTTGCCCTCGCGTGTCGAACTTGATGTTGGAATTTGATTTTTTCTACCCTCTTTATCTCCCTAGGGCATGCCAGATCAATGGAGCAAGCTGCTCACAAAATCAGCCATTACCCGAGAAGACTACGCCAAAGACCCCCAAGCCGTCCTCGACGTCCTCGAGTTTTACACCGATCATCAGAAACGCGAACTAGAAGAAGCCGCCGCCATGGGTATGGCCCCCATCTCTCGCACCGTCTCCGCCACCTCTGGCGGTTCATCGCTGACGCCCTACTCCGTCGACGGTACCCCGCCTCTTCGATTCAACGCCGGTACCGGTCTAGGTGGTTCGACTATCGGAAAGATCCCATCTCCTCTGGATGCTCGACCAGCAGGCATCAAACGCCAGGAAAGCGCACCCGCCGACACCCCCTCTCTCACATCTACGTCGAACGGTCTTTCCTCCACCGCGCTCGCAGCTGCCCGAGCTGCCGAGCTGGTGAACAATTCTCACACCCAACACGCACATACGATTTCGTCGCCCGGACAGACGCCGAATCGACCGACAATTCCACCGATGTTGCAGTCGACGTCTCTTCAGCCGAGTCGGCCGGCGCCGCCTCGTCCGTTGTTGACGCCGACGAGGGCGGCACCTGGTGTTCCGAAACCGGTGGGGTTGGATCATGCGCCGTCGGCGGCTGATTTGAGGGCGAGGGCGGGACAGGGACAGGGACAGGGACAGGGACAGGGACAGGGGAGGGGTGAGCAGGGGACGCCGAAGCCTTCGTTGGATAAGACACCTTCTACGGATGGACTTAGAGAGCAGGAGCGTGAACAGCGGAGACGAGAAGAACGGGAGAAGGAGAAGGAGCGGGAGCGGGAGAAGGAACGGGAACGAGAGCGGGAACGAGAGAAGGAGAGACAAGCGAGAGAAGATGCTGATCGTGCACCTGCTGTTCCTGTCAAAGCGAACACTGTTCCTGGTGTGACGCCCGTGAAGCCATTACAACCTGCGAAGAAGAAGGAGCTGCCGACACCCGATGTCACAGTGACGGCACCGGATGGCGAGGATCCGGGCGTTGCTGAGGCTGCGAAGAAACTTGAGAAGCCAAAGGAGAAGGAGAAGCGGATTAGTACAATGACGGAAGCGCAGATCATGGATAAACTTCGGTCGGTGGTATCGGAGGACGATCCAAAGACGCTCTATAGTAAAATCAGGAAGGTGGGGCAAGGTGCATCTGGTCATGTTTATGTTGCCAAGACGTTGGCTACGAACAAAAAGGTGGCCATCAAGGAGATGGATTTGTCGCATCAACCACGGAAGGAGCTCATCGTGAATGAGATCTTGGTCATGAAGGAATCGCAACATCCCAACATTGTCAACTTTTTGGACTCGTATCTGGTCAAGAACACAGAGCTTTGGGTCGTTATGGAGTACATGGAAGGCGGTGCACTCACCGATATCATAGAGAACAATACATTGGAAGAAGATCAAATCTCGAGTATATCTTTGGAGGTCAGATTTTTCTTGTTGGGTCGTAGGTCATTCGGTGGTTGGTCTGATTCCCTCGTCTAGACGTGCAAGGGGTTGTGTCACTTGCACAGTCAGTCGATCATTCACCGTGATATCAAGTCGGATAACGTTCTCTTGGACGCGGAAGGTCGTGTCAAGATCACCGATTTCGGTTTCTGTGCCAAACTTACTGACCAGAAGTCGAAGCGTGCTACCATGGTGGGTACACCCTACTGGATGGCCCCCGAGGTCGTGAAGCAGAAAGAATACGGTGCCAAAGTTGATGTTTGGTCACTCGGTATTATGGCTATTGAGATGATCGAGAATGAACCACCGTATTTGGATGAAGAACCTCTGAAGGCGCTGTACCTGATTGCTACCAATGGCACGCCGACGTTGAAGAAGCCCGAGGCGTTGAGCAAGGAGCTCAAGAGTTTCCTCAGCGTGTGTCTCTGTGTCGATGTCCGGAGTCGAGCGAACTCGAGCGAGTTGTTGCTGGTCAGTACCCTGTCTTGTGTGACTTCTCGACGACATGGATGAGTGATCCTCTTCTTTAACAGCATGACTTTTTGAAGAAAGCGTGTGCACCATCTGGACTGGCACCGTTGCTGCGGTTCAAGAAGAAGCAGCAAACGTCGACATCATGAGTGTTGTTCATGGACTATATCAACGTCCTGTCCTTTTTTTCCCTTCTTTGTTTTGCATATATAATTGTTTCATTTCTGCCGTGCTTGATGACGTTGCACCCCGCCGCCGCCGAGTTGTCACCTCCTTTACCCCTTATATTTCCCGCCGTCCATGATCTATGTACGACTTTATGCGCTTCTGGTGTGTCGATTCCTCCGCTTCCGCTTCTTTCCTTTCTACCTCTGTGCATAACTTTAATTCGTCGCGTACCAATGGCCACTTTTGTTGTAATCCTGCAATTGTTTCAGAGGAAAAGGCGGCGTTTGGCGATACCCTAATTTGAGCGGGCACCTCAGTTGCAGGGGGACTGGTATGTACCCCTATGAGTGCCCAGGAACCCCAAGAGAGCTATAGGAGCCGCGCGTTCCCTCCTCGTCCTTCGTTTTCGACCTTGCATCAGATGGGCTTTGTGTTGGCAAAGATCCCACCTTTTCGGTGGTTTATCAAGGAGGGGTCGCAATTGAAAAGTACGTTCGCGTCGAGGGCGTTGTGTGTGAACTGATTCATGTTTTCCACGTTCAAATCGTGTCGTACTTTGCAGACACGAAAGTAGCACGATGCAGGTTTGGCGTTGAATTTTTTCCAGTGTGTGATGTGTTGCTGATGATCGGTGTTGATGATGCCTCTAGGGCTGAATGTGTCGTATGCCGTGAGGAGTTCAAGTTTAGGTCTCAAACCTGTCTCCAAGCGCCCTGCGGCCATTCCATCTGTCGTCCATGCGTTGCCTGGATGGCTGAAGCTGCCGTGCGGGACAACGCACTCGTTCCTCTTCAATGTTGCCAACAAGCACTCATGAAAGACGTTCTCTTCCGGGTCCTACCTTCCTCTGACACGCGCAAAAAATTGGAGATGAAATATCAGGAAGTGGAGACACCTCCAGGGACGCGGATATATTGTGCCAATCATCAATGTTCGATGTTCATCGGGGCGTCGACGAACCGGGTGTACATCAAGTGTAAACAGTGTGGTACGGAAGCGTGCGTGAGGTGTCGACGACGGTCACATCCTGGGCTGGTGTGTCCGGAGGATCAATCAGAGGCGAGTGAGAGTCATGATGTTCATTTCTGGACGTTGGTGAAGAAGAAACGGTGGAAGGCGTGTCCGAGGTGTAGTCGGATCGTGGAGAAGGGGGAGGGGTGCGATATAATGTATTGTGTCTGTAAGGGTTACTTTTGTTATCGGTGTGGAAGACCGTTGGAAGGTTATCGGTCGTGCTCTCATGCGAGTAGTTAGATGCCATTTGACGATCCGTGTACGACTTTTATGTTGACGATGTAGCTTTAACTTGGTTGTTGGCTGTTAAATGCCCCCTGACTGCTTTTGACGGCACATGCTGTTCCTTCGCTGTTGCCAACGATGAGCACACAAGACAAACTGCTGCTACCACTCCACGTATCCTACATCCAATCATTAGGGAACAGCAAAGATGACCTCGCCTATCATCTCACCGCTCATCTCCGTATGAACGCCATCTACTGGGGACTCACCGCCCTCTGCATCATGGACCGCAAAGACGCACTCGACAGAGAAGAGATGATCGACTACGTTATGAGCTGTTGGGACGACGAAGCAGGTTTGTTTCCCCCAACTCGTCCTCACTCATTTTCGCGCATCGTCTCATGGTCATATCCGGTCCACGCGACAACCCAATTCATTCTCAGGTGGCTTCGGCGCACATCCCGATCACGATGCCCATATCTTATCCACGCTCAGCGCTATCCAAATCCTGATCACTCAAGATGCGCTCGATCGTCTTGACGTAGACCGGGTCGTCAAATGTACGTACATCCACAGCGATGCGGTTGTGATACTACTACTCGTACGGACGAGCGAGTCGCTGATATCGAGACGTTTCATAGTCATCGCGTCACTTCAACAACCCTCGGGCGTCTTCGCGGGAGACCCATTCGGTGAAATAGATACGAGGTTCTTGTATATCGCTGTCAACGCCCTCTCACTCCTAGGCCGTCTATCTGCCATCGACACCGACAAAGCAGCAGATTACATCCGTCAATGTCGAAACTTTGACGGTGGGTACGGAGCCACCGCGGGTGCAGAAAGTCATGCCGCGCAAGGTATGTCTCATATCGTTGGTGTTGGCCCACGAACCAGGATGTGGGACTCAACCATTTTTACGCCAGTCTTTGTGTGCGTCGCTGCGCTCGCGATCCTCGATAAATTAGATGAAGTAGATAGCGACATGCTATGTTGGTGGTTATCAGAAAGACAACTTCCCAACGGTGGACTCAACGGCCGTCCCGAGAAACTAGAAGACGTAAGCGCCCCCCCCCCTTCTCCCAGCTCCGAATCACGATTCACTAAACACCACCCTTTGCCCTTTGCACAGGTCTGTTACTCATTCTGGGTCCTCTCCTCCTTATCAATCCTCAACAAAATCACATGGATCGACAGCGAAAAACTCATCACATTTATTCTTTCCGCTCAAGATCCCGACACAGGCGGCATCGCCGATCGTCCCGGTGACATGGTCGACGTCTTTCACACCCATTTCGGCGTCGCGGGGTTATCTCTGTTGGGCTATCCTGGCTTGGTAGATCTAGATCCGGTGTATTGCATGCCAGCGAGCGTTATCGAGGCGAAGGGACTTCGGAAAGGATGGAAAGCGCTTCCGCGAAGGACGGCGTTGGCTTGATGCGTCGTTTTGTAAGCGTAGATACAGGTCTTTTGAAGATGCGATGTGTTGCCCCAGATGTTCAAGTCGGTTTTAACTTTTGAACCTCAAGCCGAGGAAAGTGGCTTATTCTGCTGGAATACAACCTTCACAATGTTAGGTCCATGTCATCGACAGAAGGCTCGGCCTACTGTCATGCTAACCGGGCAAATGAGTGCTCAGTGTAATTGGTCACAACACCTCGCGGGACAAACAAAACATTGTATAGACTTGGTCCAACCAGAAATGTCCCCAAATCCCGCATTCATTCAAACGACAACCACCACCAAAGACCATAACCAACCTTTCACGATCACGCGTCAAACAGCAATTGACAACCCTCCAAGTCTCAGCTCAACAAAAGAAAAAACACGGCATGCATATCTCGTCACGCGGACTATAAAAAAAAACAGGAACACGACATACGAAGACTGGACATACAAACGAAAACCATGAGTGACTTTCATCGTGAGTACGAAATGGCCATGATAAAACACACACACACACACTACCGTCAAGAATCAATCGATCAAGATCGAGAGATGAAAAAAAAAAGATAACAAACAAAAAGAACTGAGTACCGAGTCATGAATCCATGAAAATCCAGAGATGAATGACGAGTTACGTATGCGTATGCTGTTGGGAGTTGTGTGATGGACGAAACATAAGGTTGCATAAGTCAAAAAGAATCGGCGAGACATATCGCGATATAACCATGGATGGAGAGTAAGGTCGAATGAGGCATTAGAGTTCTCTTTGAGACTAGAGCGTTCAGAATCTTCCAGCAGCCAAAACGCGGTAAAGCGTGTTCGCTTCTTCGAAACGAGAGTTACGAAGGGTGAAATGCGCCATTTCAGCGGTGTCCGCGTCCGAATCTGGCTCGACGATAGAAAGCCTCAAAAGCGAAGAGTAGAAGCGACACAAATTCTGGACACCCTTTGCAAAACGGTCATCACTGATGAGCCCTTCGCGCTCTTCTCTCTCAGCTTTGTCGAGCCATTTTATACTTTCGTGGATGAAACGTCCAAGACTCTCCACATGGACGATATCAGCAATGGTGGTTTTACCTCCTGTGACAGGGTCGACGATGATCGTCGTATCCTGGAGTAGACGGCCAAAGATATCAAAGGAGGGCAGTGTCGGAGGAAGCTCCTTGAGAACGTTTAGATATGCGGTGGGACCTTGTGACTGCGGGTTAGACGAGGAAGTCAGAAGGGCCGAAAAAAGTTGATAAGCTAGATTAGGATTATTAGCGACGATCGGTGGCAAGTCCATCGACGTGATCATGGGCGGCGACGTTATGTTGGGTATCAAGGGGCTCAGAATCCGTTGTTCCGAAAGGGTGAGTGCACGTTCGCGAGCTGTGAGGAGTAAATTCATGCCATGAGCGATTCGTTCATTCTTCTCATCTTCTTCAGGGGTCACTTGGCTCTCGGCCGTCGGCACCGGAGATGGAGACAGGGGTTTAACCTGCGCGCGCGTTTCACCGTCACCCTGCTGGGAACTGATGGCGGAGATACCAGGCTCAAGCGCGCTTGTTTCTGCAAAATGCTCCTCGTCCAAAAACAGGTTCGAGGCTCTCAGTTCAGGGAGAAGCGGAGACCGTGTCAGTGTACTGGGTGAATAGGGACCAATATCATTGCCGTCCCCTTTGAGAATCTTCCAAAGAACCCATACTAATTGTTCATTCTCACTGAATCCCCCTTCTGCGGCGATCTTGGTAGCATAAGTTCTCTCCTTTACGAATGTAGCATAGAGGGCAGACTTGAACGGATTGATGGAAATCGGGTAAGGAGCGTACATTGAATACAAGATGAAGGAAACGAGAATGCGCTGAGCGAGCTGCGAAGTGGAAAGAAAAGTGACGTAGTAAAACAAGTCATAAGGAAACATGTCAGAGAATGGAAGCAACGAATGGAGTGTGCACTAACTTCGACGGAAGAACTGAGAAGGGGCAACAATGCATCAAGAGCCAGCTGGAATCGTGCCGTAGGCTGAACGAGCTGAGAGAAAGCCTGTGCGGCGGTGGAACAAGGGAGGGTATAAGCACGGACTAGGAGATGTGCAACTGACGCCCGGACAGGGTCCCCTGAACTGATCTGACCCGGGAAAGTTGGAGATAAGATATTTGAGGACGTCGAAGATTTTGGGAAGAGTCTCGAGCCAGCCATCGCGGCTGGTGTTATTTGACTGACCCTGCTCGTTGTCGGTAACGGCGAGGACGAGTTCATCCAGGTCATCGTCCATAACCAACCTAATGCCACGCTGAATTAACTACTCTAGCTCATTTGATGTTTGTCTCTATTTGGGCAGTGTGGCGGAGGTGGCGGTGCAGTCACATGGTCTTACAAAATTACGTGAGCTATTTTGAATCGTTGCCCTAATTGACCTGAGGAGCGCCCAATGATTGGGTGCTGCATGTTCTCGTGAACAGCTCTTGGACCCGTTCCGCAGTCGTTCAAGTCAACGATATCTTCACCTCCCAGATGCCTGTCGTCCATGCTCTCCGTCCAAGGTAGGATAGTGGTAATACAACCAACAGTCAGGTCAGTATCAGTCGTGTTAACGGCGCTCTAGCTGACCCCTTGTCAGATTTATTTCATCATTGCGGCGGTCCTTGTTGTCTCATTCATAGGCCTCAGGTAGGGCGATAGTGACTTAAACCCACTCGGAGATATCTCATTCTCCGTTTACAGAATCACCAGCCTCCGTAGGCGCAATCAAGCCTTCTCCGAGTTCTTTCGCTTCAACGGCGCTTCACAATCTCCATCTTATAGAACACAGCCACAAAACGATACCAGCTATGGATCATCGTATCGCCCGTATGGTGTGCAGCTAGCACCACTACCAACTGCTCACCAACGTGATCGCAGAGTGCGTTCGGCGGATACCGATGCACAAGGGCGTCGTCTCGGTCCCGCTGGCGAGGACTGGGACGGAAAGGAGGCTCTTCCTGCGTACGACAACTTCGATAGGCCACCGATGTACATGGAGGCATCTTGGTCACAAAGACCGCCATCTCAGGTTACGGATCAGCCTGCGTCAGCATCTGCTGGGGAACAAGACCGGATAACACACCTTCCCGATGATATCCCAAACAATGCGGATGCCCCTGCACAAATACCACGAGCCATCTAGTTGTTTGATAATTTGATACGTTTCATTCTCATATAGCCCATCTGTCTTTGTTGACCTAGTTAATACCTTACTCTGTTATTGCTTTACGGACCTGTTGACTCTTTCTCTCGTGTACTCTACGGATTTATGGTCCAACTGTACTTCCAAGACACTCACCCGCAGAATGCGATCCATTGTCTGCAGACCGCTTAGTACCAGCTCAAATTGAAGACATCACATATCATGCGGATCATTCTGTTCTCGCATCATATGCATAACCCATTTTCTCCATTGGGCGACTCTTCGAATTCGGCAGCCAGGATTCCAAGAGGGACGAGAGGCTCAGCGACTCGGTGAGGATCGAACAGTTGATGAGGGGGCTTTGCAGCAGCGTACGGGTAGACCGCGAATGCCGTGTTCTATAGTCAGGACTCTTGCCTGGATCACCGGATCTCGAATTGCAAGCCCAGTCGCACGACGCCGGGGTCACCGTGTCCATCAAAATCCGTACATGGTCGGATGGAAGGATCTGACGGAACCAAACAATTAGTGCAAATCCCTACTGATGCCCGGACCTCACGTGGCGGAGGGTCATGTATACTTTGCATCACCGAACATTGTTCCGAACGCCCATCTAGGAACTGCATTGACTTTTTTCTTCTCAAGAGGCACAGGTACATGCGGTTCGGGACTCGGGAGCCGCTGTGTGTGGGTATGGGTTCCTAAAAGAACTGGAGGGGTCTCAGTGGAGTTGGAAGAGGGAGGACAATAAGAAAGTTGAAAAAAGTTGACCATCGGGACGGTGAGGATCAGCCGCGTAAAGAGGTGGAGGATTCGGAGCGATTACCTCCACCTATGTCGCGCGCGATCGGTCACCTGACGCGTTCCACTGTTGGTCTGAATTTTAGTTCGTCTCTTACTGTCGAACGACCCATACGAGCATGGATTCGTTGCAGATACTTCGCACTCAACGTATCTTCAGAGAGGCATGGTGGTCCAACTCTATCTTCATTCGCCGGACGGAACTTCGGCTCGACGGCTACGTGGGTCATCTAGCTCGGCACAGAGACGTCATCCTGAGGAGAAAAATGGGAACGAACCATCCTTCCTATGAAACTACCGGTGGTCAGAGCAATGGTCTAGTCCCATAGCTATTGGCTTGGCAGATATGTCCCCTGGAATGATACGTCTGTCCTGAATGACCGATTGACCACTTGCTGGGAGTAATCAACAACGACGAAATCACTCGCCGAGGTGAAAAACAAAGTCCACACAATGGTAGTCATACCATATGGAGAAAATGCGGTGCTACAGCCTACCATAAATAGCAGGTGTAATGGTTTGTGTGGCTGTGCAGTGAAATTCATTGCAAAAAGACAATGAGCCTGAGACTCGGGTCCACGGCCTGCCCGCTCCTGCTTGTACCTGCTCTTTCACAGCCCTTGACTAGCTTATTGTTCTCATTCAGAACTATGCGCCGAGAATCTGTCGGTTTTCACGCTCAAGGCACGATCGCTGGGCTCGGGGGACTCAATGAGGACGGCCCATGCGGTCCTTGCGCACATGTGACGTCGAAATCCGGAAGTCGTCCATTACTTACACCCTAAGCCCTTCGGGGACTCGTCTTCCCTTTGCATATGGATGCGTGCTCATTATGTGCTAAGCAAGAAGCACGAAGCACGGAGCTGCACCTTCCTCCTACGACCTACACAATAAGCACTCCCATCGTGGGACATTAATGTTACATTGTCGCAGGAGTAAGTCCCGCATTCCCCTGCTTATTGTCTTGCATCGTCGTCAGCAGGATGGCTGGAGCGTGGAGCGTATAAAAACTCGGTCGAGGGGATGGACCCACATTATCAACGAGTTTTCTCGACCGTCTTACCCACCCAAGACCCTGTACAACGCCCTCTGCGAAACACTCCTCTACCATCAAACAATGGACACCTTCACTTCAGTCCCATTCACCTTGCCCACTTCCTCCAGTGAGGATCAAGTACCCCATGAACAATCGAGTAACGGTAACGGTTGGTACTGCTCCGGGTGTGTCGTCGCATGATTGAAGGGTATTAGCCTTATATCTCTCAATTCACCGCAACCAAATTTCATTTCATCATCTTTCGCACCTCTGTCGTCCACACCCGCTATTCCATGAGCAAAGCACTGCTACATCATCCATTTTTCCAGCCACCCAGCTGATGTATTCGCCTCTACTTCGTTTATACTTGCTCCGGCAGCTCTTTTTTTTTTGCCCCGCACGATGGACATTGGACATTGGTTATTTTTCGATGTTGTAAATCTATTGGGGTTGGTGGTCGAGTCTAGATCTCGAGGGGCGGGTTTTGTTAGGAAGCTGCTTCTCATCGTGAAGGGATTCTGGTTAATCGATAATCGTTGGACCATGGCGATTGTAACGCCACCTTGTAACAACTGTATTAGACGACCACGGTACACTCTCCTTACTCATTGCGAAACCATTTCTCATCTCCTCATTTTTCAATCGGTTTTCGGTTTTCGGTTTTCGGTTTTAGTTCGCCGAGTGTTGGTGGTTGTATAATTTGAATATAATTTCTATCCATGGCTTATTTGAATTCAGTGTCTCACTCGCCTCCCATTTTCTTGAAAGAAAGTGGACGGGCGAACTGAAATAATCAACCTCTCCTTTGACCAGGCGACAGACGATGATCCTTCCCCCACATTCGCCACGTTACAGCTTAGACCTCCCCCAATGTTGATCTTGACCAAACCGAGTATCCTGCGCCAGAATACAGCAGCAGAATCGATGAAACGACGATGTACCCGCACACGTCATGGTCGTCAAATGCCAACGACTCGGATATCATATCTATCATAATGGTTCTTGGTACAAAGAAACGAGCAAGATGACATGCATGCGTAAACCTCGGGTCATCGATGTACATGATACGTGTAGCGTAGTCCCGGATCGGGGTATCACAAAAAAAGCGAGCAAATGACATGGGTTCCTGTTCCGTCTAACACGCTTCACGACTGAGACTAGTACTGGCGCTGGGCGGTATTGGTATCATGACCAGCCGACCAGTCGACCAGCCGTGATAACCGTGTCGACTTCCACCTCTGAACCCTGGCGATTGTCTCATATTCTGTACCCGATCTACGAGACGAATGAATGATTAATCCATGGATGTAATATCGTAAGCGGATGAAAGGTATCTGGGCCGGAGCAACTCGCTCGTAACAGAAGGCTACTACGAACGATGAACACGTGGACGATAGCACGTGGACGAAGCATACGATTACAGTTTACAATCTAAGGTCCTGTGAGGGATACCCGACTCAGAACACTGAATGAGACCCGGTCGCAAACAACGTACTTGGGTAACAGCTTCCCTGGGAGCTTTCCAGATATAATTGCCACAGGCAAGGGAGGAGCCGTCTGGAGAGTAAGCGACACACTGCATCAATTTGGGGAAAGTGTATCGTGCGATCTCTTGCGCAGAGTGAAGATCCCATACGTAAAGAGTGTCACCGCGAACATTTGCAAGAAAACGTCCACAAGGGGATATTGATAGACAGATATAAGGCCACTGGTTGGGTGGAATCCCGGTGGCGGCTTGATCCCGCCATGACCGAATCTGAGCGCCGGTTTTTGCATCATACATGGTAAGTTGACCAGTGGCGAGGTTGTTCGCGACAACGTAAAGACCATCGTGTGTCCATTCCAAAGAGTGGGCACGATGTTTGATCTCGAGTGCGGGGCGGCCAGAAGCCAGATCCCAAATTTGAATGCATACTCCACATGCTGCAAGCCGCGTGTCATCTGGGGAGAAGCGAGTGCATCTCGTATTGCCTTTCCGAGACCCCAGCAAGCCAACCGGTTCCCCATCCGCAACATTCCTGACCTCCACGCTGTCCGACATGTACTCCCGTTCAAATGCAAAAGCGAGCAACCGGGTGTCCCTGCTAAAGTGAACGACACAACAACAGCGACTGATGGCAGGTTTATCAAATGTGTGTTCAACGCGGCGTGAGGCGGCGTCCCAGAGTAAAACCTGTCCTCCGTCTCTGTAAGTGCCTCCGGTGGCGAACTTCTTTCCATCCGGTGAGACGGAGACGGTGATGAAGTTTGTGAAAAAACCGCCCCGGATAGCTTCTCCCTCTCTCGTTCTTTCCTTCACATTCCAAATCTGCAGGCCCGACCCGACCACTGCAATCACTTTCGACCCATCTGGCCAGAATGAGACACAGGGCACGCTTGCTTGTTGCTCCGGGAAGAGGGCCGCGGGTTGATCCATGTTTGAGGGGGACGGGGAGAGGGAGGGTTGAGGGCGAGGGGTGTCTGTCTGCGGCATTTGGAGAGGAGAAGCTAGGGAAAGATGCATATCAGTGAGATGGGTCGTGGATTACAATGCCAGGTCTGATTGGGTTTATTCAAGGAAGGTGCACCGCCACTCACCAACCTATGTCAAGTTACGTCCGACATCGGTCAAAAAAAAGGTATCCGATCTATGCTACAGGCCAAGTTTCATAGTTCAAATATTTTATAGAAAGCATCAGTAACTTGGATAGAATTGTGCAACTTGGGAGCACTAATGGTTAGGTGTACGCTGATGTGTAGTAACCGAACCAATCAGGACATTGCATACGTCCCAAGCAGTGATGGTTTGGGGTGCAGTATGTAGTATCCCAACGTGTTTCGAAATAGATATGATAGCTGACACCTTGCAGCTTGGTCCGAGTGTTCCAATATTCAAACCTGATCGATGTTTGATCGATGTCCTTGACACCTTACATCTCGTAGTACTTTGTGGCACGCGCGTTTAATCTGTCGTTCCTGCAAAGATGAGTTTTGCACCCTCACACAGGTCCGGCCCAGTCTTTTCTCGAAGATCCCGTTTCAACAGTTCAGGAAGATCATTCCAAGATTATTCCTACATATGGGGTTGCTACAATAGTAAGTGGTCATCACACGAATTCAAATAAATATAGTATATGTATAACAGTGACCACATCCCCGCACTAGTCAAAAGGCAACGTATCGCCAAAGTAAAGTCCTGCCTACCATAATATCATTAACTTGAAACATTCATGACGCAAAACAAATTACTCTACCTACGAAAATTATGAAATGGGCGCTGCATCATAAAACTTGACAATGAGATTGTCCTTGCTGATGTAGGAATCAATCAAGACAGTGCCATTCAGCACCATAGCAACGAGAACAGATTCCTCCAATGTGTATTGGTTTGAGCCGAAAGAAGTATTGCTGAAGGTCACATTCCCAAAGTCGACTACGTTAAGCGAGGTAGGACCCTCTAATTCAGGTACGGTGAGTATCCCGGCAGTCTGTTGGCAAAGAGGAGTAGAGGATGTTGCATACTGCACCCCGGTCTGACCATTGGTCAGATTTTCAATCGTCATGGTGGCCGAAGTACTGGAATTGGCGATGACAGAAGCCCTGACGATATCACCAGCCCGGATGGTAACGTTCGTGTAATTGAAAGCTGCTTGAGGATAAAACTGGCCTGTGGCTATTGATAACGTGGCAAAAGTGAGCATCGAATTGGATAAATCGACCATTTGAGGTCTCTTACCAGTGTATGAAGCTACGCCGTTAGAGAGGGTGACTTCAATGCCACTCTGGAGCATGACGTTCTGACAAGGACTTGACCCGGCACCATCAATAGCAACAATAAAGTTGATAGTACCATCGGGTCCTGAGACCGTGGGGGCAGCGAAAGTAGCAGAGACAGTACTGAAAGTACCCTGTTTACAATGCAAAGATCTGGCATAACAATCTAGTAACATTGATAATGCACTCACGTTATGCTCGACGAAGCCATTACCACTATAGCTATCAGTGATTATTTTTTCGCTACGGCCTTGGAGGGAATGCGATTGAGGGCCACCTTGACGACGAGCGAGGCGATTCACCTGTGGGGTAGCTATAGCTAAAGAGGCAAGCAAGATGCTGAGGCTCGGGAGAGCAAACTTAAAGAACATGTCGACCGAGAGACAAATGAATAGAGATAGTCGAGACTCGACGGAAAAGATGGAATTTTATACCTAGAGTCCACCAGCGGGGTTCTCGAGGGGCATATCGACAGCAGTGCATATTCTAGGCAAACAAGTGAATCATTGGTTTCAGAGAACAAGAAGTTGTCTTCTACTAACGTACCAACCTGTGCGACGACTGTTACTGTAACTGATATTTCTGACAGATGTGACACTGATTTTGCCCCCTCCAACCGGCGGAATTGTTTCATCAGCCACACTCCCAACAGAAGTCGAGGTCACTATACCAACATTAGTAACTTAAAACGCGTGTTGATGCTCGTACAGCTTGCTTCATCCAGAGAAGTAGACGCTCTATGAATTCCAAGAAAACGACGGAAGGAAAGAGGTGGCATAGTCACAAGCAGAAGCAATAGAAAACATGCAATGACCGTGTGTGTAAGGCCAGTGTTGCTACTTGGTATATGTTGACCATTCAACTTTCGTTGACAGACAGAGCCCAATCTGTAGTTATTGACACATTCCGATGCCAGTGCTTTATGACGATGGTCCCAACTCACCCATTTATTGTGGCCATGTTCGCATTACGCAGTCCCGGATGCTCCAAAGACCAACTTCTTCTTTGAGAGCGCGTCTTTCAAGCAGAATACAGTGTCCGTCAACAAGTCGCGAGGGCGACATCAGTCGCGCAAGGTAAACGCTCAGCTCACTCCAACTTTTCCCAATAAGGTACACAGGACTAATAGCTCCTACCATCTTGAACTCCATGAACTTCCAGCGTATTATTTTTCCTGATGAAATAATTTGCAGGATACTACGCTTTCTGAGCATTTGGGACGTCGTCGGATTGCGAGCTGTAAGTGCAGACTCTCTGACCTTTAAGTTTCAACACGAACGAACCTCATCATCCCTAGGTTTCGAAGCGCTTTTGTGCTATTACCTATGATCCATCTATCTGGAGGGCACTGTACGCGAATGCTCCCTTCCCCCGTCCTCCAGGACCATATCCATCCCAGTCGGCTCGGTGGCTTGAACATACCCTAGTGAAATCAGCACAGTTGGCGCAAAAATGGACGACGCAGGAGATACAATACCATGAAAACAAAGACATCTCAGACTCGTTCAAAGTCCCGATGGAGAGTTACAGAATCATCAATGGGAGTTGGCTCCTGTACTTCAACTCACCAGACCAGTTTGTGTTACAAGATATCGAAACGAATTTCAGACAGATCCTGTGGAAAAGTGATAGTGGCATCGTGGCACGTTCGTGGGGTGCATGCTCCTTAATGTCTGGCGCCGAATTGCTAGTCTATATCTTATTTCAAGAGCCGTGCGTACAAACACTTTCTACTGATGTTCCCCGTGTCACTCATAGATATTGTTAAAACAGAACCAGTAATATCAAAAAACTCATGGAATTCCGTGTTGATGTTCACTCCGGCCAGGTGCAGGGTTGTACTCCGTTTATTATCCCTGAAACGACTCGGGATTCCGCTTATTATCTTGCTTTCTCTGGCCAAGCAACACTCCTGTACCTCAGTCTCCCCGGTTCAGAGTTGATCTTCGATACTCGAACTCGTGTCTTTTACAAAGTCCCTCAATTTAGCACGGAACTCGTATGTCCTTCTTAGAATTGAGGGTGTTCCATTCTGATCAGACTACTAGGAAGATGCAACACTTTGGGAAGCTCGAACGCGTCAGATTCTGCTCACCAACACACATGTCGTGGCACTCACCAACACCTATATTCGGGGGTCACACCCATTCAAAACCCTTGTCCAAGCTTTCGTTCTCCCCAGTGATCCACCACTTGACATCGATGATATCAGGTGGCTCCAGCTCTCGCATGAAGACATCGTTCAAGGAATGCTTTGCGATGTCTTTCTTATCCGAAATGCAGTGGTGGATTGTTCGACTGGTTCCACGAGTTTGCGCTATCTATATCGAGGGTGCAGCAGTCGACCTTCCGTGCGTGACCGTAACGCTTATTGCTTGGACCTCAACCTGCCCTCGTCTCACGCTGGTTTGGTGTTACCAATGTCTATCGAGACGTATCCTTTATTCGAATTTTCGGAACCATTGGGCGTTCAAGCGCACGTACTCAGAAGAACAGGTCGTCTCTACGTGTATGCATCTGACGATGGACAAGTCAGAGGTGTCTATCGGACGGGTCATTCCGAAAAAACACAGGAAACCATCCAGCCCAGCTTTTCCACTGTCAAATTCACCATCGATGCTTCCTCGGATAAATGTGTGTGGGTTGTTGGAGAATGCTCATCGTTGGCTGAAATGGAGATGAGGGATATTTGGTTGAATCAATTGAGACATTTCGATGGCCTGATGGGGAGAATTTGGTATGCAGAGGCGGGATCCCCTGTCCCCCACGTCATTGATATTCAATAGATCACGGAGTGCCAAATACTGTACACCCTCTTCTTCACAGATCGTTTGTAATGTTTTGAACCGTCTCGGTAGTCGGTGGACCCTATGGTACAATGATACCGTGTTTTTGAGTTATTATACCAGGGTGGAGTTTCTGAGGTAGGTACTAACAGATTGACCTCTAAGCCCTGTAGAATCGGTAAGGTATCTATGTCAGCAACAGGACCCGTACTAGTATGGAATTAGAAGTTGACCGAAGGACATACGTTGGCACCTATCCTACTTCTCCTGTTCGATCGACTGACAGCTGTAAACTTACCAATTCCATGACCCACCTGGGATCTACTAGTCATCTATCGCGAAGCAACGAAGATCATTCTGATGATGAAGATTACAAGGCTTCTCTATTTACTACGTCATCAAAATAAATGGGAAGAATTGAAGATCTAACGTTGTTACGTTCGATACCGATTGGCCTGACCGAAGACAGAGAGGCATTCATGCGCAACTCGGGAATTCTTCTTTACGTGACTTTCTTTACATGACTCCGCCGTAGTTGTTAGTATGGTACAAAAAGAAACCAACATGGCCATCATCGGAAGGGCTGAGAAACAGCACAAGGAATTCAAAGGATAGACGCAGAACCCGGTGGTGGGCCCGTGATCAGACCTCGGGGGAAAGATAGTTGGGTATGTCATTGGTTTCAGTCTGAGTTTCGATACCAGATACAAGTTCGAGAATTTAAATCGATTGGTAGGCGAACGGCTCCCGGGACTGGAGAGAAGAGTTGTAGAATATAATCACCACTAGGAGGTTGATCCAGACTCGAGGCGAGTTGAATTGTCCTAGTCTCCTCTACTAGGCAGCTCAAGTCAATCGTTCCGAGTCCTACTTAGCACTGGTACAACTTACCGATCGCAAGCTTCCAGGAAGAAGAAGAAAGATGCTGGATAACAGTGCTTACCCTGTTGACGTTTGGGACGCATCATGATCTCATGAGGCGTTCAAGAAGAATCGGAGTATCACTGGGAAAACAAGTCAAGTTGAAAGTAGATCACCCTCAACACAAACAAAGTGACTGTCACTGGCAATGGCAGCCACAACCAACTCCGTGCGCTGTTATGCCGCATCGAGTCGTAGCTCGAGCCAAGAAGAAGCGGTTGTCATTCAAATCAATCAGATAATCAATGGCAGTGTTACTCAGGAAGCTACCATAATCACGTACCGCCTACTGTTGAGTTGTAAGCATCACAATCGGCAAAATAAATGTCTGATGCTAGTGTCCTCCATAGGTGTTACTAATGCCAAGTCTTGCTCCTCCACCATGCCAGGAAATTCCAGATTTCTTTGCGAACAACGAGCCCCACAAAAATCTGCGGCTGTAACTAGACCATTTTCAAGTTGTCTTCCGGCTCGAATGTCGTAAGTTAAATCTGCTGATCATGTTCTTCATCGAACTTCCATTCGCCAATCGTTGTTACTTCGGCCCTGCATAACATGGTGGGTGTTGCCTTATCGCGACTAGCGCCATTGAGCATTGTAATAATTGAGTGGTGAAAAGGTGAACGGACAAGATTTGTCTCTTGTTTTTCATACCCTTCCTCAACATGCGCTCTTTGCTCCTGTCGTTCGTTTTATTGTCTCTGGGATTAGCTGTTGTGACTGCAGATCCCACCATCTCTCCTTTAAACTTGCACGAACGACGTTCGCACGTCCCTACGGGATGGGACATCACTAGGAAACATGATGCCTCCGCTGTGATTCCTCTCCGCTTTGCGCTCGCGCAGAATAACCTTGAGCGTATCGAGGAATATCTCTACGACATTTCCCACCCTGATTCTCCCAACTACGGGAATCACTGGTCTGTCGGTGAGGTAGCGGAGACATTCGCTCCAAGCAAGGAAGCTGTCGATGCTGTCCGGAGCTGGCTCGTCGAGAGTGGTATCGAGCCTCACCGTATCAAACTTTCCGCATCCAGAGGTTGGCTTGAGCTGCAGGCTACCGTCCTTGAAGCGGAAAAGTTGCTCCACGCGAAATATAACGTGTATACGCATGAAACTGGCGCCGAACATGTCGGTGAGTGGCGCGTTCTTTACGCACACAATGCTAGAGAATGCGTTGATCGATACACCGTGTTTATACTACCGCCTGCGAGAGTTACCATCTTCCCGAACACCTCGTTCCTCACATCGACTTCGTTACACCGACAGTAAACTTCGATGTGAAGATATCCAAACGTTCGGGAACGACACGGCCACTCCGTGGGGTCGGTCTTCCTGGAAGTGGAAATGGACCGACGACGACTGGCGAAGTTTCTGACTGGCTGAACGAGTTGACTGATTGTGACACACACATCACTCCCATCTGTCTTCGGGCGTTGTATGGACTGGTTTATAGCCCACTCTCCTCCAGTAACAGCTATGGGATCGGTGAGCGGTACTCTGCTTAAGCCAGGACTGGGTCTGATGCCAAGGGTAGTGGAGTATACTCCACAGTCATACCGTCAAAGTGATCTGGACATGTTTGCTCGGAACTTCTCGTCCGATCTAGTCGGAGTCAGTCCTGTCATGAATTCAATCGATGGAGGTGCGCTGAGTACAGAGACTAGTTTCGCCATCAATGGCGAGTCCAACCTGGACCTCGAGTATGCCATGAACCTTGTCACCGCAAAGCAACCAGTCTCTCTCTATCAGGTTGGCGACTTGGTTGAAGGTGCATCTTTCAACAACTTCCTAGACGCTATCGATGGTACTTACTGCACGTTCGAGGGTGGGGATGACCCCACTCAAGACGCGTCATATCCCGATAACAAACCAGGAGGCTTCAATGGTACGGGAGCATGTGGTACGATCAAACCGGCCAATGTGATCTCCACCTCCTACGGGTACAACGAAGCCGACTTGACGCCGTTCTACGCGCAACGCCAGTGTGCTGAGTACGGCAAACTGGGGCTTATGGGCGTGACTGTTCTGTACAGTTCGGGCGACAGCGGCGTCGGAGGTAACAACAACACTTGTCTGAACCCGGACGGGACCCAGAGTGTGGGCGGAAAGATCTTTAATCCAAGTTTCCCTTCGACGTGTCCCTTTGTCACGTCCGTCGGCGCCACACAAGTCAGCCCTGGAAAGAGCGTGCTGGACAGCGAAGACGCTTGCGAGCAGGTCATCTACTCAGGCGGTGGATTCAGCAACTACTTTGCCATGCCAGATTATCAGAAAGACGCTGTCGGTTCGTACTTGAAGAACTACCCACCTCAGTATCCCAGTGACATCTGGAACTCTACCGGAATGGCAAGGCCTTCTTCGCTCTTATCCAGTGTCATGATTATTGATGAAAGCATCTCACCATTTTAGTCTCGTGCATACCCTGACATCTCCGCGAACGGTGCCAACTACGTCGTTGCGGTAAGTGATGACATGGTTGTTCAGTTTGCTCGCTTTGTTGACACTGCGAACGCTTAACTTTTAGGTCGATGGCAATTATAGTCTCGTGTACGGCACTTCGGCCTCCTCACCCGTAGTTGGCGCCATCTTAACAATGGTCAACGACGCACGACTCGTCGCCGGAAAGAAACCCATCGGATTCATCAACCCCCTCGTACGTGTCGTGTCACCCTCACCCTCTTTTTATTTCCCATTCACGCAAACATCGTCAAATGACCTCCCTCGTGCGTAGATCTACGCTACCAACTTTACCGGGGCATTCAACGATATCACCAACGGGACAAACCAGGGCTGTGGCACGCTCGGGTACAACGCGACCAAGGGTTGGGATCCCGTGACCGGACTTGGAACGCCAAACTTTCCCAAGCTTTTGGCTTTGTGGCTCGCTATGCCTTGAAGGCCTTCTTCCACTCGGAGGGAGGGGGGGGATGTTGTTTGGCTGGTGGTAGGATTCTCGGGATGGACCGGGCTTTTGAGCTTGCTTTCGTTGAAGGGGGCTTCCTCGGGGGGAACTTGAACTTGTTGACTTGCGTTACTGATTCTGATTCGGTGTATTGGTCTATATGACCGATGCAATTCACTCATTGCGTTGCTGTGCTTGACGAGAGAAATCAGAGTTGGACTCGGCGCCGGAGAGTGTGTCTTACAGCGACGGAAGGTACGAGGGAGTTTTTCCAAACCTTCAGACCTTCCACCTCGCGTTCCCTTTTTATCCCCGCTTCTTCGGGAAAACAAAGAATATCATGGGGACTATTCGAAGAGACCACGGGGTCAAAGAAATTCAGGGAAAGATGGTCTGTCACAGAATGACAACACGACCGATCTGCTGGACCACCGGTGGTGCACTCTTGGTACGCGGAAGAAGGCTGCATTCGGTTGTCGTCCCCTCCAGTCTCCATGTCGACACGCGACGTATATACATCTGTAAGGAGAATGTTCTCCGCATTACAATGAACCTCAACCCCTTTCGTTTGTCTTCTCGATGCGAAACGGAATGTAACAAATCAGAATCGAGAAATCATACAACGTACACCTCACCAAGAGACTTCTAGATCTCATCGACATCATTCAAGCTCAAAACTCGGTACTCAAGCTCAAGAGACAACGATGCTTCCTGCGTAACGGACATGGCGTGGTACGCTGCTACTCCCCCACCCCATTCCATCCTCAATACCCCGCTCGGTTCTCCTGTCAGAAAGAGAAGCCGTTTGTTTGCGTACCAAACCCTGGAGAATGCGAACAGCGGCCGGTTCATCTTTGAGGAAAGGACATGTATCAACGTTGAGCCCAGACGCATATATGCGTACATGAGGGCCCTTTCCCCTTGGTCCACAACGGTCACACCCAGATCCAGCAAGATGACGACATAAGGCGGACTGTCGTAATCAGGGGGAGAAATGCTCGGATGAGATGATCGCGTGTAACGTTCAAATGCTCAGCATACGATGCACGCACTCGAGCCTTGTCCAATACAAGCACATGCGACACCATCGAGCGACCCGCCTGTTCTCTCCGAGATTTGAAGCAGATCGGGATGACGTTGTCGATGAGGGGTTGAGCATTGCAGCATTGGACGACGCTCGTTCGCCCCCAGTGTGCCAACGTCCACTCGTCAAGCGACACTTGGTCCACATGTCAGGTTGTCTAATGCATGATTCCATTGCGGTCCAATGGGAGAAATTTATGTACGCGTCCTGGAACATCGTCTGTGATGCAGGTACCAATTCAAAGAGTGCCGGGCCGAAAACAAACTGAAGGAATCTGACAAGGGGGATCATCCGACAATCGGCTATCTCCGCATCGAAGTCTGAGACGCCGCGTGTAGTGTCCAATTTGAAGGGGACCTGCGGACTAGGAAACATGTCGCGCTCGAAAAGATCCTTGGCAAGTAGCCAGATCAAGCGGCTAACTAGCTCCCCAAGGTGACCAACATCAATCATACCCTTGTTCACAGTGGATTCTAGCCGCAGTAGGGTCACCCGTTCAGAAGAGTGCTACCATCCCCGTCCCAATGCAGTAAACGGGCAGCGGCGCATGATAAAAAAGGTTCCGAAGAATAGGCCGTGTAACTCTACGAGCGATCTTCGGTGGTCTTGATACAAACACGAAGATGACTGGCCACAGAGGAGTCAACGAAATCGACAGTTTTTCGGTGACCAAATACGATATCGACACCGAATCGTTGAGAAAGTACCGCAATCGTGGGTCATAATGCTGCTTCGAACATAGCTTCTGCCAAGCGAGCTGAAATACTTCCGCGAGGTTAAACGGTCCCTTCAGAGTGACCCAGCTATAGATTAGTTCGTGAACACATGGTGAGAACAAAATCTACGCTAGAACATACAGCGAACGACCATAGAGAACAAGATGCTTTGCCTTTGCAGTATCATCTGCCGGTGTCTCTCCTATCGGGGGAGCACTTTTATCCATCCAAGCTGTGTAAATGGGGGAAAGAGTACTTCGCCCATTTCAATTTCTAATACTGATGTTGCAAAATCACGCACGAAGCGTTTGGGGAGATGAAATGAGGGCCAACTCTGACGTGGTGGAAGCAAAAACCATCCAAAGTAGGTAGCAGATACTGGAATACTCCTGGATAGCAAGAATGAAATGTGTTCCCCGTCGGAACGGTTTACTCTTCTTGTAGATCGTGAGCTTCGTCAATAGCAATCACTAGGGTCGGTGTATCGGTGTCCTGCGGTAGCTTAGCAATTAATGCAGTATAACATTTGCACATGAAGGCACAAGCAGTATCGCTCTGGATTTCGGAATGGTCATTAGTTTGTGGTGTGACTTGTACTCAAAATATCTGGGCCGGACTCACGCGTGTTGTTAGCAGAGAATTTCTCTCCAGAAAGCTGTTATCTCGTAGCAATGGAAAGGAGTTCGCTCTCCAACTGAAAAAAGGCTCGGTATGACCGAAGAACAGCTACACACGTAACGAGGAAAGTCGGCAGAAAAAGAGAGACTCGGAAAGGCTCAGATAGCAATCGACGTACCAAGGTTGCGAATGGTGCGGTATGATTTGGTTTTCCAAGCATCCCGCAAGGATGTCGATGGGAGGGCTCTGGCCCAGGTATACCATCAGACTATAGGTGTGTGGGGCCGAGTCGTTTATCGGTAGCTATCACTACAAAGAGGAGAGTGACCGCTTGTTCCGTTCATGTTCTTGTCTGATTTCTATCTCCACTTGATCACCCCCGCTCCAGCCACAAGAGAGTACTTAACCCTCCACTCGACTATGACCACCGATATCGTCTCCGTAGTCGCCCTCCAACTTTCTGCCCACGTCGGACCAGACTGTTGGGGTCGTCCACTCCCTCAACCCATCCAACTCACCGTCCACCTCCATCTCACACCCCACTTTCTCAACGCAGCCGGGAAAATGGACAAAGTCGCAGACTCCATACATTACGGACATCTCGCAAAGATCGTCGGACAGCGCGTCAACGCATCCGGGGAGCACCGGTACCCCTCGGTATCCCATCTCATCCACGACGTGACAGACGCCGCGTTCACGTTCGTCATTCATGGTTCGGCAGCTGACATTGGGAAAGGCGCAGGCAGCATAAACGCCGTGCGCGTCATCGCGAGACTCCCAAAACAACTTCCTCAGACGGACAACTTTGAGTTAGAGGCGACAACCCCCGTGACGGTCTGGCAGTCCCAGTCCCAGTCCCGACGCTCAGAGTCTCCCTCCACCGACCCACCAGAGACGCAGGTCAATATGCCAACACCAACATCACCACCAACACCACCAACACCACCGGGCTTTCAAACGCCAGTTGAGATCGTCCGTGTGAAGGATCTCACTCTTCCCGTTCTCATCGGCGTCAACCCGCCCGAACGTCTCGTCAAACAACGTGTCATCACCCATCTCACCTTTCACGGACCCAACGCAGTGAAATCAGACTACCCCACTCTCATCACGCGCGTAACAACGGTGCGTGCGTCTGCATCTTTGACTGGCTCTCACTAAATCCCACCACCATCACCACCGGTCTCGTTATATCACGGACACTGGATACTGACACACTTCTTGTTTGCTCGGTGAAATCGAAATCGGACAGTGCGTCGAGTCGACAGCGTTTCTAACACTCGAAAAGCTCGTGATGGAGATTATCAGCACAGCTTGTCGTGCTTCCCCTCTCTTCGACTCGATCACTGTCTGCTGTCAGAAACCAAGTGCACTCTCGTTCGCGGACGCATCTGCAGTAGAGATGACTCGGAAACGAGAGGACGTTGAATGACCCAGGTGGGCTTGTTCGTTTGTTTGTTTTTTCTCGTCGTGGTTACTCGATCGGTCTACAGCGGTCTTGTCGGTACATACCCCTCCGAGTGTATTCCATGTTGCCGTCCGATCTTGAAACTAGGCATATTCCCATCTTCTCGATACAGTCTGTCCTTTGGGTGCTTGACGAGAAACAGGATGCAGCATGAATATTGAACTTGGCGACGTACATCATGAAAATATACACGCCATTACGAGTAGTATCTGAGAAGACTAGCCAGTCTGAATCAAAAACGAAAAACCAAACGATCGCTACGAACACGTATACGCGCATACATGTGTATCTCACGCACATCCGTCGCCGTAGAACGAGTGATACTGTAAACAAAACGCAATCGGAGACGAGTGGATGATGGCGCATAAAACTCAAAACTCAAACTCTAAGCATCCATGCAAATCCGAATGAATGTCCTGGATAACGAACAGAAGCGAGACAAAACGACGCGTCAAAACGTGTGCCCGACGCGCGCGTCAGCCAGCCCAACCTCCCCTCGTTGCATAAACCACGTGCACAATAAGTTAGAGCGAGCTCACGCAGCACGTCCGCGTCCCCAACGAAAGACATCACATCACTGCGTGTTCGCCAACTGGCGAAGCACCGCAAGGACATCCTTCGGTTCCAACTTCCACTTCGCATCCGTTCCCTTCCCACTCGTCGACACCGTCTCCGCATCGTCCAATTCATTCAACCGTCTCAACAATTTCTCATCCCCTCCCATCGCAAACACAAAACTCGCTTCATCGCTCACATCATGCTCGTGCTCATCTCCCCCTCTCCCATTCGTCCCCGTCGTGCCCAGCGCGATGCCGAGTCCACTTCGGGGAGAGTGGGCAGGTCCACCCGGATGAAGGATCGCGCCGACAGCCGTGGAACGAGAGATGTTGTTGGGGAGAACGAGGAATGAGTTGGCACCTGGGATGATGCGCAGACCGTAGCGTTCCCCGAGACTGTCAAAGATGTGGTTTTGAGCTTCAGCAGCTTGACGACGCGCCCATTGGAGATCTGCGCAGTCGTCTGACGGGCCTGTCCAGAACCGCCACACGATAGACGCTTCCCGTTCCTCGACGAACGACCCTGGCGTCCGCTCCGTGAACTACACGCGCGGTCGGTCAGTCAGAAGCGAAGAACACACGGACGAGCGGCGAGAAAAAGAATACACACATAGTTGAGAATCTCAACACAGGGACCTTTCCACGTAAAATTGAGATTGGCAACCATATCAATCCACTTGGCAGGCGTCTTCTTCGTCGCTCTCGTCTTGATAAAACATCCATTCTCAGCAACAATACCCACGCGCGGAACAGCTTCGGCGATCTTATCGAGGACACCCTTGACAGGCAATCCACTCAATAGCCAGACCTCGTTCCTCGTATCGTCTGCGAAACGCTTGAGCAATTCCAACACCTCCTTCTGAGGCTCGAATGGAGCAAGCAAGCCCGCGCGCGACATGTCCCTAATCCAGATGGCACGCTCGAAATCGAACAACAGGAGGCGTTTGGAGGAGTGCTTATACCGAGGAACCAACCGGGCCATATCCAGGATGGGCACTAACGAGAGATCGTTCTGAGTCGTATGCTCTGTATTGGCGCGGATGCATCGCGTGAGGAAGGACGTGACGAATGCCTGGGCCGTCTGCGTGACAACGTGGTTGTGGAGGTCTTCCCAACGGGACAGAGCTTCCTCATCGCTCATCGTCAGAGCGTAGTAGATGGCATTGGCAGTTCCGCGAGTGTCGTATGGATTGACGGCAATGCAAGAACGGAACCCGGAATAACTGTAGGAACCAGTGAACTCGCTCAGAATGAGTGGTCTATATCTTCCTTCCTGGCATTCCACAAATTCGTGCGTACGAAGGGCCATACCCTCGCGCAAACTCGTCACCAAAAAGGCATCCGCGACAGTAAGCAGTGCAAGATACTGGCTAAACGTGACTTCCTGGGTGTGCAAGAATACCACAGGCTGGTACGTCAGCGTCGAAAACGCAGCATTGACTCGGGCCACGACGTCCGACACACCACCCGCGAGCTCGTTCGACTCTGTGGTCTGCAGAGCAACTTGGATGAGGACGACCTTGCCCTGGAACTCGGGATGTTTCTTGAGGAAACGCTCAAAGGCTTCGATCTTATGTCTAACACCTTGAATCTCGTCGAGCTTATCCCGTCCAACGATCATCTTCATGCCAGCATATCGCTGTCTAAGAAGCTGAACCCAGTACTGGACATCTGGCTCACGTTTCTTCTCCCTGAGGGTACTGACATCAATGCCCATAGGAAATACGCCGACATCGACGAAGCGACCCTTGTGTGCGCCGGAACCATTCCCAAGGGTGCCCTCAACTTGAATACCCTTCGGTAAAGCTTCGAGGGCCAAGATACGACTGACAGTTTGCCTAAAATGACGGGCATAGCTTGCAGTCTGGAATCCAACGAGATCTGCTGCAAGAATACCATGTAAGAGTGAGTCGCGAACAGAGAGACATCGGAAGATTTCGGAGGATGGGAAAGCGACGTGGAGGAAGAACCCAATGGGCGCGTTGGCGAGTTTGGGATCAGCACGCAACATCGCAGGAAGAAGCATGAGGTGGTAATCGTTCACCCAAATGATGTCGCCCTCGCGATAGTTTTCGATGATGACCTCTGCGAAACGCTTGTTGACGGACATATACTGCTTGAAAGACGCGCTCTCGAAGAAGAATTTGGTCTTTGGAGCATCGGGAACTGCATAATGCAGACATGGCCACAATACCTGACGCAGAGCGAGAGTCAAGCGCAAGAATGACAGAAAAGGGGGCCAGCAGACGGACCTGATGACAGAACTCGTCATAGCAGCTTTCGAATTCCGCATCTGGGATCCAGACGGGTACGCTGCTGCACAACTCACGCATCCTCGAGTCGATACTTGAACGGAGATCCGGCCCGAATCCATCCGTGCTGTTACCAAGCGTGCCGACCCAAAGTTTCTGGGTCAAACGTTCTTTGACGCTGTCTACGGCGTTCTTCAAACCACCATTGCAATGCGAGTTGGGGGCGGTGTACCAGCAATTGAATCCATCGGTGCCATTTGAGGGATAACCATCAGTGGGACGACGGGATGATGAGCGGGATTGTTTGCGCTGAAGCCGAGCAGTGTGTTGTACATCGGTATGAGTCGTCTGGAACTTGCGTGGTCTCGAAGTGAACGTGAACGATCTGTCGAGACTAAGCATTGGCGGGGGAGGCGACGGAGAGGTTGAAGCGGGACCGGAACCGTTGGGGGTGCCATTCGGTTGAGGACTGGCGATGCTCGCGAACTGTGAAAATGGGTTCTTTGCAGCATCGCTCGGAGGAGTAGCGAGTGGTGTTGTGGCGCGGGACTTGAGATGGTCGGGAATTGTTGAGGGAGCGTGTGAGGGAGAAACGTTAAGGGGCATAACTTGAGATCGTCTACGATACTCTTGAGGGGAGGACCACCCCCATGTGATCCGGAAGGTCGATGACGGAAAGGTGGTTTGGAAGCACCGTTCTGTTTTCCATTCAGCTGGACCGACGGCGGTTCTCTTGAGTGAAGGTCCGGTGTGGGTGGTGCAGACTCGCCGAGGACGGCTGTGGTGGGGAGGAGAAGAGAAGCGATGATGACCCGGTGGTTGCGCAGGGAGTTCATCTTGTAGAACTACAAATATGGGGGAGCTATTACAGGGGGTCAAAGGAACATTGTAGAGTAAAGCGCGGGCTGTGTGGGGTCGGGATGAAGAGTGGTGGTGGTGAGTGAGATGGTAGTGTTGTCTTACTTATACCTTTGCGAATTAACCTTTAGTAGTGTTGACGTGTCTAGAATGTACTCGCACCAAAAACTTGGATGAAACGCTCAATAGGGTAGTGACACAGTCGGGTGGATCGATCAGTCCCCCGCTCTCAATCCACACTACTCGTCGATTAGATATCGCCTCCTGATTAGACCCTTCACATGGCACGTTCGTATCCGCGTACCCTCATTATTGTCCATCGATAACTAAACGAGCAAAGAACTCCAGATTATATACACCGGGACGACGCGGCACGGATTCATCCGACACTCGAAATTTAAACCAATTGACCCCCCCCCCCGCAAGCGCTCCAGCGCCATTCCAATCTGATAATTTTAAACGTATAGCAGATATAGCTCACTCAATGTTGGTTTTCATAGATTCTCATGTCAGTGCCTCATGTGTGCGTAGAACACTGGGCCAAGTACCATTACGCTCCAACGCATCGTGTCGATCAATGGATCGCATCGCGATATCACCACACACGTACTCCAACGCTCGTTCGATGTGCTTAACCCCAGGATTGGTGGATGTCTGCACATTATATATCCAACCCAGGTATCACTTTAAAGACGTTCATAAAGGTAGAAACAGGGACAGTTCTCAAGCCTACTTCTAATCGAGGTATGGATAACACCAGGTGTACTTACGTTGGGGACTGATAGAGCCGATGTGAGGGCGGTTGCGATCAGACCGACACTGCAAGCGCCCGCTCGCATGACATTGTACTATATCCAACGAATGAACCTTGTTTCTTTCCTCGTGTTTTTATCATGATCAGGGGGTGACCGTAACCCGGCCCGTTCATCCGAAGGGACATCTTCGGTAGCTTGCAACGTCGCACTCGGTTCGATACCACGGGCTCGGGGAGCGGAGACAACCAAAGGTGGGCCATGTCCCACATGGACTGCTTAACACGGCCGAGTGTGCCTAGGAGGTCTGCCTAAGGTGTGCTTCATTTGGTGCTGATAGGACCTTTCTGTGGACTTGTCGTGATGTATCATTAGGACAACGTGAGAGCGGACATCACTTACTTGACTGCCCTCGAAGGTGTACACTTTCGGTAAATGGTGCCAATTTGAGCATTTTATTACCACTCTCTCGTTCTTCGAGTTGTTTGTCCTAGGTGTACTCTTTGCGTGATCTCTAACACAGATGGCTCCTCCAGGTGACGATGAATGACTGGCCCAGTAAGCTTATAAGCCATTGGGCCTTGCGGTCATGGTGGCGACTTTGGGGATGCTCGATCCTGAAACAGGTGGTGAGATTACTAGAGGGCAGCTGCGCAGTTGTGTCGCGAACGCATCCAGTCGATCGGCAGAAAGCCATTGTGAAGGTTAGATGCCGTTGCAACTCGATTGAGAACGCCGAAGTTACTCTCGAACTTCAGTGCCTTCCTCCGAAGTACCACGTGGCAATTACTGTCTCGTATGTACAAACCTGAAACAGACGACGATCAATGAGGACTTGAGGCCGATCTGGCGTAGGTAGCCGGGTCATAACTTGTACGACGAATGTTTCCAGGGTTGACCTGCGGAGATGGGAGTCGCCGGAAAACCGAGGTCCGGAATGTTGCTGCGACTCTCTGAATTTGTCGATTGTCAATTCAAGGTGAGAGCATCATCATATTCGGTACATGGATATTCATGTTCATTCCTATGAGAGTGGTTGGGTAGCTGTACAATTCGGTCTGAAACGCACGAATCGATAGATGTTACGTGTTTTGCTATGCCAGTGAGTAGCTCAGTGACATCCTCTTCTGCAAAACCACTCTATTTTTTTCTTCTGTTGTTTTAAAGAAATCCGTACAGTGCTCGCATCTCTGGATTAAGGAAACCGTACGAGCAAGGACATGTGTTTTACTAACGCTAACGTTTCAATTTGGCTTGGTGTAGTGTGACCTTGACTTCCGTCACTTGCAAAGTGTGGCTGATGAAACACCACCGATTGGAGTAGGGCCACTCATCAGTTTCAATTGCCGCATCTGTCAGAAATACCAGTTACAGTGACAGTTTCGCACAGAACATGCCGTCGATATGCACCATGAGAACCTTGCTGGTGAACTTCGGGCATAAAAACCCATCCATCGGTAATCCATGTCCACATTTTCCTCGTTCAAGATGTTCTTAAAGCTTGCTCTCCTCAACGTTTTACTCGCCCCTTTGGCTTTGGCTACTCCGCAGGTGGGTCCCCTCAAACGTCGTAAAGAGGGTCATGATTCACGCCCCTCTAGCGTCGTAATGAAGTTTTTTACAGTGCAAACTGGGCTGGTGCAGGCTGGTTCAGAACGATGTAAGCGCATTTCCTATGTTAGGTCGTTATACTGGATCTCATTTTACCTTGAACAGGGCACTTTCAATTCTGTCGCTGCTACTCTCACTGTCCCCGCAGTCACAGAACCTGATGATAGTACTTTCACCATCATCGCCGGTCTCGATGGCCCCCCCTTTTGCCCACAGGCCTTCCTCCTGAGTGGCATTCAAGTCAACGTCTCAGAGGGCCAAGCCACATACGCTGGTAAGAGTCCACACACTGTTGATCCGTCCAGCTGGATATTCATTCTTGCTGTGTAATTCGATAGCTAAAGCTCAGTTTTACCCCAACTTGGCTGTGTATCCAAACCTTACTGTCAGCGCCGGTGATGTTATCAACATTTCCATCTTCGCCAATTCCAGCACTTCGGCCACCACTACCATCGAAAACACGTCTAATGGTCAGAGTGTGACCGAATACCTAACATCTGCTGTTCCTCTATGCGGGAGTAATGTTGAGGCGGTCATTATAGACCCTCCTCAAGGTAACGGCTCGTACGCTACTCTCGCCAACTTCGGCGAAGTGGTCTTCAGCAATGTTCTTTTCAACAATGGTGAATACCCACTAGAAGATGCGACTCTCATTATTATGATGAATTCGAATGACACGGTTGAAGTCAATTCGACCATCAGCGATGATAAACTCTACCTCCAGTATTACGGTTGAGGTATTCATTTAATAGCTCATGAAGGATATTTGCTGCGTATATATCCTACACTTTCATCGACGACTTTGTAATTCGGTAGTAATAAGACAATACACACTACTTCGTGGGAGAACAGGGTAGTGGTGCATCTTGCTCTTGTCCTTCTCGTATCTTCGCAGCAGCTCTCTGCTTTCCTTACTACCACATTCGTCCAAATTCCCGACTACTCAGCAATACATCTGGCGGTGTTCGCTCGACTGGTGTCAAGACAATGCTACGGCCAACTTTACATGCCGGCAAACCTTGCATTTATCACTCTCATTCGTTAACCATTTGGCACAAAGTGCATAGATTTTAATCGAGCGATTCTGATTCTGCGATGGGTAGTGCCACCTTTGAGTTTTACTTTGCTCTTGAAGATGGTTTATTAGGCAAGGTGTGTCGTACAGCTCATCAGTCTAGCTCTGATGGTTTGAGGCGAGATGTCGCTATTGAAAAGCAGGGCCTCTTTGAGAATCTTGTGGTGGTCGCATCAATGAATCTCGGCATGTTGAGTGGAGCATCACAATTGATAGAGGGGATTTGAAAGGGATCTACTGAGAAGTGCTTTGGTGTCACTAACCGCAGCTATCTCGTCAAGCTGAAGGTGCCAACGAATTCATACTAAAGGAGATCTCACTGTCACAATACGTCCGGTCTCCACCAATTCTTCCGAGATCCGGACCATCGTCATAAAGTGTTGGCACCGTGACTATTTGTCAATAACTACGGATTGGGCTCTGTCTGTCGATGGAAATTGAATCGTTGAAGGGTCAACATATACTGGGTAGCAACACTGTCATCACATGTTTTCTATCGCTTCCAATTATAAAGCAAGCTGTACGAGCATCGACATGTGTTTTACTAATGTTGGTATAGTGACCTCGACTTCTGTTGGGAGTGTGGCTCATGAAACAATTCCGCCGATTGGAGTGGGGCAAAATCAGTGTCAATTCAAGTTGCCGCATCTATCGTAAATATCACCTCGCACACAATGATCTTCGCACAGGTTGGTACGTTAGAAGAACACTACTTATTTTCTGAACCATTGATGCACTCGTTTGTCTAGAACGCGCACCGCCGTCGATATATCCTATGAGAACCTTGCTGATGGACTCTGGGTATAAAATTCCATCTTTTCCGTCGAGTCTCGACTATCTCTATTCATTTGTCTCTCAGTCGACATGTTCTTTAAGCTTGCTCTTGTCAACATTTTGCTCGCCTCTTTAGCTATAGCTACCCCACAGGTGAGTCGCCTCGCTCGTCATCAAGGGGCCAGTCGATCGCATTCCCTCCAAGGCCGTAACGAGAAAATAATCACTGAAAACTGGAATGGTTGTGGCTTCGTTAAGAATAACGTGAGTGCATTACCAATGTTACTAGATTGTTATGCCAGATCTTTGCATTGTAAACAGGGTACTTTCAGTACTGTCTCTGCTACTTTCGCTGCCCCCGCGGTCTCAGGACCCGATGGTACAACCAGCTTTATTGTTGCTATTGATGGTGCCGGGTCAAGTCCTTGTCAGAACGTCATGCTCCAGAGTGGCATTGAAGTCACCCTCTCTAACGGCGTAGCTTCATACATTGGTAAGAGACCTCAAATGGTCGATTTATCCAATTCGATGCTCACTTTTGCCACGTTATCAATAGCCACAGGCCAGTTTTATCCTCAAGCAGCTTTCAATTACACGAACGTTACCATCCGGGCTGGTGATATCGTCAGGGCTTCTGTCATCGCCAATTCCAGTACTTCGGCCACTATGACGATTGAAAATCTGACCAATGGTCAGACGGGGGTGCAATATGCAACATCCTCTACTGCTCTTTGCCAGCAGACTGCCGAGGTACTTGCTGTAGCTGATTATGAGGGTGGTCTTACCTGGATGAACCTAGTCGACTTTGGGGATGTGACCTTCAGCAATATTTCTTTTGGCTCAGACCAATACACGTTGGAGAATTCTGTTCTCTTTGCTATGGCGCTGAACTACACCATCATGGCTGATTCCTACATCAGCGATGACAATCTCATTGTCAAGTTTTATGACGCGGCGCCTATTTCATAGTTTTGATATGTAGAGTGCTTCGCCAGCGCTTTTGTGTTACATTGCCTTTTGACTTGTGCGGTGATGTGATCACCGTTATACATTTACAATATTTATTTGAGCTTGTGTGATGACCACTTGACTCTGATTTTCTGAGCGAAGTAGATTCAACTGGAGTGAACACCGCCGATCAAGTATACATACACCGGCTTGGATACTGCTTAGCTGTTCAATTTTTTTTATTTAAAGCAGTAGTGGGTTGATTGTTGTCATCGGTGACTAGACTGCTCGCATACCATGAGGTCGTAACGGTGTGGACATGTTCAAGGTTGTCAGGGGTTTCCCTAATCGAGAGTGATAAAGTTATCATGTTATTGTACAATGAACTCTCACACTGACAATCAGCACTCTTACGCGATCTCTTGGGAGTCCAACTTCAGCTTTATAACCAAGGTGGAGAATGGCGCGAGACTGCGGAGACTCTCAGACGCAAGTGTTCGGCATCGCACTATAGGGGACCCACAGGGCCTTCATAAATAGGCCCATCTACTATGTTTAGGGTGTTCAACACCACACATTCCGAGACACGCTAGCTATGAAGAAGACGACGTTTCTGGACTTTATCGTTGACCAGTGGTCCATGGTCCCTGCTGTAGAAACCGTTGATCTGTCAGGAAAGACAGTCGTGGTTGTTGGTGCGAACGTTGGGATTGGATTCGAGGCTGCGAAACGTTTTGCCCGAATGAATCCGCGAAACTCATCATTGCGTGTCGCAGCGAGAGCAAGGGAAAGGAAGCCCTGACCGGTGACTATCACTTCCGTGCGTTTTGTGTTTTCGTTTCACTGACGTACTTGGTTCGAGTGAAGGAATCCAATCGACCACTGGATACAGGGGATGTGAACTATGTACTGTCGACCTGAGCGACTTTGCGTCTGTTAAGAGATTTGCAGAACGCCTCAATCGAGAATACGAACGGCTTGATATTTTGGTTATGAATGCGGGGGTTCTGATGAAATGGTATGAGGAGTCGAAGAATGGCTGGGAGTTGAGGTAGGTAACTGGGTTTACTCTTGGAACGTTAGCTTAATTTGACTACCGTACAGTATTCAAGTGAATCATCTCTCGACGGCTCTCTTGTCCTTGCTACTGGTTCCACGCATGGTGATACTGGCAAGAAGTTCGGGACCACCTCCCGATTGGTCATCGTATCGAGTGGAGTTCATTACTGGGCTGACATAGCTGATGAAGCCAAACACTCCTCCACGTCGGTCACTATGTACAGTGAAGATTACCGATCACGAGAGTATGCTACCAAGCTTATTTGAACGTTGACGAAACTAACGTGCGTTTATCATATGCGAGAGCGTTATTACTTGACTAAACGCGAGTGATTCCCAGACTGGAGGCTCCGTTCACTCTGATCTTATCATTATCATTTTAGTCTTGAACGTCTTTTTCGCCCGTGCACTTCAGGAGCGCCTTCAATCTGTCACCCCACTGACGGTGAATGCCGTTGATCCTGGTTATTGCTACTCTAGTCTGCGACGTAACCTGGGAGGGACGTTCTTGACCATTATGAGCATGCTTATGGAAGTTTGCCTGGCATGGACTGCAGAGCAAGGAAGTCGACAACTTGTCTATGCTGCCATCGCAGAGCAGAACAACGAAGATCATATGAAGGGGGCATTCGTCAGCAAGGCTTCTGTGACTGAACCTTCTGATTTCGAAGAGGGACAGAAGATGCAGGATACTGTGTGGGTGAGTGCATCGTTCCTCGTTGCTAATTTGCAAGGTTGATACTTTGGCGTTAGAGAGAAACTATTGAAGTATTGACGAAAGAAGAAGCTCCAGAACTACAGTCGATTATTGCGGAGTACCTTACTACAGAGTGAGCTTCTTTTCAGATCGACTAGATCACAGAAAGGCTTTCTCTATAACCGGGTACGGCGATGTACATGTATCCGTTATCAGATCTTTTAGACGATGGAGTCTGCCTTTTTGTTGAATGTTGATAGGGGCGGGGTGTAGCTTTTTGTCGATCCATCGAATGGTTATTTTGCGTGACGATGCAGCAAGTTTCTTGCCGGTCGACACCAAATGTAACGAGGTCAGATCCGAAATTCTTCCTATTGTTTGAAGGCGTAGTAAAAAGAGAAGCTTTGTTATCATCATCACCAGTATGATCCTCGCTGCCTCGCGATTGATGACTAGTAGATCCCAGGTGGGTCATGGAACTGGTAATTTTACAGCTGTCAGTCGATCGAACCTGAAATGTAGGATAGGTGCCAACGTATGTATTCGATCAGCTTCAGATTCCATACTAGTTCCGGACCCCGTCACTGATACAGATAACTCACCGATTCAAAAGGACTTAGAACCTACCTCAGCTACTCCACTCCTAGCATAATGTTTCAAAACATCGCAAACGTCCATAAAGAAGAGGGTGCACTCGGCACTCCATGATTTATTTAATTTCCATGACGCGGGGGACAGGGGATCCCGTCTCTCCATACCAAATTCTCCCCATCAGGCCATCGAAATGTCTCAATTGATTCAACCAAATATTCCTCATCTCCATTTCAGCCAACGGTGAACATTCTCCAACAACCCACACACAATTATCCGAGGAAGCATCGATGGTGAACCTGACGATGGAAAAGCTGGGCTGGATGGTTTCCTGTGTTTTTTCGGAAAGACCCGTCCGATAGGCACCTCTGACTTGTCCATCGTCAGATGCATACGCGTAGAGACGACCTGTTCTTCTGAGTACGTGCGCTTGAACGCCCAATGGTTCCGAAAATTCGAATAAAGGATACGTCTCGATAGACATTGGTAACACCAAACCAGCGTGAGACGAGGGCAGGTTGAGGTCCAAGCATTAAGCGTTACGGTCACGCACGGAAGGTCGACTGCTGCACCGTCGATATAGATAGCGCAAACTCGTGGAACCAGTCGAACAATCCACCACTGCATTTCGTATAAGAAAGACATCGCAAAGCATTCCTTGAATGATGTCTTCATGCGAGAGCTGGAGCCACCTGATATCATCGATGTCAAGTGGTGGATCACTGGGGAGAACGAAAGCTTGGACAAGGGTTTTGAATGGGTGTGACCCCCGAATATAGGTGTTGGTGAGTGCCACGACATGTGTGTTGGTGAGCAGAATCTGACGCGTTCGAGCTTCCCAAAGTGTTGCATCTTCGAGTTCCGTGCTAAATTGAGGGACTTTGTAAAAGACACGAGTTCGAGTATCGAAGATCAACTCTGAACCGGGGAGACTGAGGTACAGGAGTGTTGCTTGGCCAGAGAAAGCAAGATAATAAGCGGAATCCCGAGTCGTTTCAGGGATAATAAACGGAGTACAACCCTGCACCTGGCCGGAGTGAACATCAACTCGGAATTCCATGAGTTTTTTGATATTACTGGTTCTGTTTTAACAACATCTATGAGTGACACGGAGAACATCAGTAGAAAGTGTTTGTACGCACGGCTCTTGAGATAAGATATAGACTAGCAATTCGGCGCCAGACATTAAGGAGCATGCACCCCACGAACGTGCCACGATGCCACTATCACTTTTCCACAGGATCTGTCTGAAATTCGTTTCGATATCTTGTAACACAAACTGGTCTGGTGAGTTGAAGTACAGGAGCCAACTCCCATTGATGATTCTGTAACTCTCCATCGGGACTTTGAACGAGTCTGAGATGTCTTTGTTTTCATGGTATTGTATCTCCTGCGTCGTCCATTTTTGCGCCAACTGTGCTGATTTCACTAGGGTATGTTCAAGCCACCGAGCCGACTGGGATGGATATGGTCCTGGAGGACGGGGGAAGGGAGCATTCGCGTACAGTGCCCTCCAGATAGATGGATCATAGGTAATAGCACAAAAGCGCTTCGAAACAGCTCGCAATCTGACGACGTCCCAAATGCTCAGAAAGCGTAGTATCCTGCAAATTATTTCATCAGGAAAAATAATACGCTGGAAGTTCATGGAGTTCATGATGGTAGGAGCTATTAGCCCTGTGTACGAGCACCAGCGAGAACTGGTCATGCGAGGTCATGTTTGCACGTGCTTTCCCATGAGTGACCTAATGTTTATCTGTAGAGAACTGCGATCTCGTGATTCCATCAACGAACTCAACGCCAATCAGGCAATAGCGTGATGCCTTCTTTGTCTTCGCTTCCCGAAATGTAATCCTCCTGGCTTCTGCCGCGTAATTCAACTCTGATTTCACAAGTCTCCGCTTCTTCTCCTCTGAGGTCACGGATAAGGGAGATGGCTGAGAGGGTGTATGTGTATCCGAAGTTTGGACGTTCAACTTATCTTTGAATCCAGTGTAAAGAGTTCAAAATCCACTTTCGAATTGTTTTTGGTGGAGTCTGAAGAGAGCCATTGCAGCACGAGCATCTGTAACCTGTTTTGGGATGAAAGCCGGCGTTAGTTATGTGATGTGAGTGCGACAGTGGAAAAAGACGCACACTGTTGTGCTTTCCCCCCTGGATGACAATTCCGAATTCTTGCTTGACGAGAGATCGCAATGCGGGTTGACGAGACTTTACGATGCGGTATTCGCATGCCAAGGATTGGGTGTCGCGAGTTTGCGGAGACGGATGAGAGAGCGACAGGGCCTGTGTGCGTAACACGACGTGGAACATCCTGGTGAGCACGGCGGATGAGTCACGGCGGAAGTACTCACTTTGAGATCATTATGTATCGCGTGACCAACAATGATTCGGTCTTTTATCAGCCCCGCCACAATTTTCTGAACTTCCTCGAATGTATTCGCTTTCCACACGGCGCATCGTGTCAATGGTTTGGGATAGGGGAGAAATCACAGGCAAAGGTGACATACCTTTCCCGTCCAGATCGTTACTTTTGACGCCACTCCATTGTGTCCGATAGTCGATGACTCTTTTTTGTTGGCGGACGAAGACGTCGAGGACGACGGCACCTGTGTAGTTGACAATACTGGCGCGCGCGAGGGAAGATTGGTCGCCGTCGGTACCTACGCCCACCATTTCGCAATCGATCGCGACAAATTTTCCTAAGCTACGACAGATTGAGCATAGCTCCAGGGCGTACGTGCATCTGTGAAGTGAGGAAGACGACGAATTACACACTCAGTCTGTGAACTTGAATCTTTGTAGTCTATCTTCCCGAGGACCATTTTTCTCAAGGCTGCGATAGACTCGCCATTCTTGACTTGAGTGGTGTCGAGATTGATGGGGTCATTGGGTTTGTTGGTGTCGAGTCTGCTTGTTGAACGAAGGAATGAGGTGGAAAGGGTACGAGAGAAGGGGTGAAGAGATGAGCTCGTGGATGCGCTGTGATTGATCTTCTGGTGTATTCGCTTTCTGGTGTCCAGACTGGGACCCTATTCGTATGGAGACCCGACATTTGGTTCGATAAGCCCCTGGTTCCCTCGTGAGGAAGATCATAGACTCACACTTGAGACCGTACTGAAGTTTTTCTTCACTGGGGGATTGACATAAGTTGGATAGCGTGAGTGGGATAAGTGGAACCTCATTGCTTGTCATATGGCGGTGGCTTGGACATTGCACTCCTCTCTGGACGTCGAGTCATGGTAGGTAGTGCTTATGTGACGGATTTGTAGTCAGCGTTTTGCTCATCACTTTGGTTGGTAACTACAACACGGAGCCCGGCTTTACGACCAACGTCGCGCATTCAACGCCTTGTTACCATCCAGAGTCCAAAATGTGAATGGGATCGCAGTATCGAAACGCACTCTTCAGGTCTGTTAACCTCAATGTCGTTCCACCGTATTGCTTCACTGACTACTCGCTTCGAACACTCGAACAGGGGTTACATATACTACGTCCGAGTCTCTACTTTCTACGTACATCTGATGACAAAAGACAGTCAGCAGTTTTATGAGATTCACACCAATCCAACCACCATCCGCATCAAGCTTTATAACAAAATGATCTATGACAGTATCGAATTGACCACTGTTCGAGGTGAGAGTATACGGCAAGTTCCCCTTCTGGCACGATAAAAGCTGCAGAGTCACCGCGTTCAATGTCCTCAAACACACTCTCACATCTCGTTCTACAATGAAGCTGACCTTCTTCGGACACATTGTCAACCAGTTATCCATGGTCTCTGCAGTCGAGATCGCTGATCTCTCTGGAAAGACAGTCGTAATTATTGGAGCAAACGTGGGTATCGGTTTTGAGGCCGCAAAGCACTTTTCTCGTATGAATCCTGGAAGACTCATTCTCGCCTGTCGCAGTGAGAGTAAGGGCAATGCTGCATTGACTGGTACGTTTCTCGTATTCTCTCTTTCCTCGTCATTCACTTACGGACCCTCCTAAAAGAAATACAAGTAGAGACTGGGTTCAGGAGATGTGAACTCTGGATGCTAGATCTTACTGACTTTGCATCCGTAAGAAGGTTCGCGGAACGATTTAACCAAGAATGTGACAGACTAGACATTCTCATCATGAACGCGGGCGTCGGAATGCACGTATACGAGGAAACACAAAATGGTTGGGAGACAACTATCCAAGTGAATCATCTTGCGACTGCCCTCACATCGTTACTACTACTTCCTCGTTTGGTCGATACCGGGAAGAAATTCGGTACCACCTCGCGTTTGGTGGTCGTTGCAAGTGGGGCTCATTACATCGCCGTTGTACCCGACGACGTCAAGCATGCTTCCCATCCGCTCCTGATCCTCAACAGCGAAAAATACCGAGACTCCGGGTGAGATTTATTTGATGATGAGTGCGATGAATGCTCATCTATGCCTATGATGCACAGATCCATAGGGCAGCGCTATGCAGTGTCCAAACGTATGTCTTCGCCGAGGTTCTACTATCTGACCCGCACTCATTCATTTCACTCTCATTGTGATATCACTTTTAAACGTGTTCTTTGTTCGCGCTCTCCAGGAGCGATTAGACTCCGCTACATCATTGACCGTGAACGCCGTGAACCCAGGCCATTGTATCTCCAGTCTGCGACGGAACGTCAGGGGCAGGTCACTGAACGACTTTTTTAATCTACAGGAGATGTTACTAGCGAGGACTGCAGAACAAGGGAGTCGTCAAGTCGTATATGCCGCTGTCGGTGGGAAGAACGATGAAGAGCTCATGAAAGGAGCATACATTGACCACGCCGCACCTGCTGTCGTCGAGCCCTCCGATTTTGTGATCAGCGAGGAAGGAAAGGGACTTCAAGACACTATTTGGGTGAGTACTTTGTGCTTTTGAGTTGTTCTCCGGAGGCTCACTGTTGGTGACAGAGAGAAACTGTGGAGATATTGACAAATGAAGCTCCTGAGCTGAAGTCCGTTCTTGCAGCGTACCTTGTCTAGGGAGGCCTGAGGTTGAGGGAATGAGTACGATAGCGCCGTACAATATGTAAACTCTATCCTCTGATATGTACAGTTGCACATTATATAATATGTCCCGGATCTCTTCATGTATGCAATACTCCTAGTCAATAATATCGGTGTAAGTTCCCTCCAAAATGATTACTTACCTCACGTTCGACACACTCATAGAATTTGCCTTTGAGCACAGAGGCGTATTGCACAGAAGGTAAATGCAAACAGGGATGTGTATCAGCATGTCATCGCAACCCACCTCGAAACCACAAGAATACCGAGCTAGTATGTCTTAGTACACTCGTCGAATTGTCTCCCGAACCACCACTAGCTAATATTGAGAGTGCGAGTGAGCAACGCTCTGAGTATCCTTATAAAGAGAGCAGTCCTTTGTTCTCTTCCTCGGTCCTCTACTAGTTACTAGGGACGATTTGGGATGAGAACGACTTCAATGGCCCTCCACGTCAAGGTATTATTGTGAGTACAAACACGATGCTATCTGCACGACAAACCGCAAACATTACCTTGTAACGCCACTAAGAAAAACCTTTGATTTGCTTGTCGTCTTGATCGAGAGCTGATAGCATCTGAACTTCTTATCATAACATAAGTCGGTGATCCGGACTCCATAGTAGCACTATGGCACATGGTGTATCCGCGATTCACACTGGCTTGAAATGCTCCACACGTTACGACCAGACTCGCACCCCATAGTCATGCGAGAAAATAGACTAATGGCAACCAGCCTAAATAAAGATAACGATGGTAAACGGTTAAGCTGCTCAAACTCATGGTGGTTAGAGGGTGTATGTGACCCATTAATCGAGCTCGGGTGATTCGAGGTGATCGGCTGGGATGCGGCTATTGTAAAACAGGGTTACTGCGGCACTTCCAATATGTACGCCAAAAAAAATCATCATATTAAGAGCAGTATGGAGTGAGAGATTACCGTTAATTGGGGACAGGTTGAAGGAGGTTTACCGACCGAGAAGGAGTTTGATGTGGCTAGCCACCTCACTATTTTGCATTTGGTTGAGTTAGCTGGGTTAGGTGGTGATGAAGGTGATCCGAGACTTGAGTGGCCCAGCCTTTGGAGAGTCGTGAATAGTAGCCGAAGCCGCCTACAACAAGTTGTTGTATCCGACTCGGAGACTGAAGTGGGAGTCGGCGGAAAGCGAGTATACAAGCAATTCCAATTTCTTTCTTCCCGATCGTTACGTGCATTATCTTTTGCTTCCGCTCGCTGGCGACCAGGTTACCGCCGATATGCAACTCTGGTGATCGTCCCTTCTGTAAAGCCAGAACCCCCTCAGCATTGTCCGAGTCCTGTAGAACAAGCACTTCAATGATTCCATAAAGTTCTCTACATCTCTGCTCCAGGAAAGTCGCGAGGACACACGATGTTCTAGCGTTTCATATAGCAACCTTAACTTCGGTGACAGATCGACAGATCAGAGTGGAGCGACGATCGAGCCGTTTGCTCAAGCGCTCAGATCCGCCAGAAATATCACTTACAGTGCTCAGTCTTGTTCAGCGCTGAACCACCTAAAGCCTTTTTGCGGGTTCGTACGTCAGAAGGTCCCTTTTTTTGTTTTCTGAAACCACTTACCGTTTGTTTCAGGTTGTCCGGCATACACGCTGTCTATGACGGACCCGCCGCGAGAGCTTTGGGCTCCGAGTATAAAAGCCTATCCCATCTGGTGAGTGATTGATACATCAAGTTTTTCTATTCACCATGGTCTCCAAGCTTTCTCTGCTTCACACTCTTTTACTCGCATCTTTGGCTTTGGCTGCTCCTCGTCCTGCCTTGCCGGTGGAACGCCGTCTTGCTCGTCAAAGGGCTCGCAGCTCGATGTTTGCTCAAACCATCGAAGAGGCTCCAGGTAGTAACTCTACTACAGTTTACAGCGAGAACTGGTCCGGTGGGGTCATGGTCGCACAGAATGTAATTCCACGTCCCACGTCGAAGTGTTACGCCTCGTCTCATCTTCCGCTAAACAGGACACTATTAAATCTGTTACTGGCACTTTCACTGTCCCTACCGCGCCCCACACCTCCAGTTCGTTCGAGGGTGCATCCGCTTGGGTTGGTATCGATGGATACCAATGTCAAACTGCTATTTTCCAGACTGGCGTTGACTTCTTAATCGTGAACGGTACCGCCACGTACGATGGTAAGAGATTTTGAATTGTGAATTCATCTAAATTGATATTTCCCTTTACTACAGCTTGGTACGAGTGGTTCCCCGACTACTCATATGATTATTCAGACATTACCATCAAAGCTGGTGATGTTATTCAGGCTACCGTCACCACCTTCAATGCGACTTCTGGCGTGGCCATGATCGAAAACCAATCTACTGGCCAGCGAGTGTCCCACCTTCTATCATCCAATTATTCTCTTTGTCAGCAGGATGCTGAGTGGATTGTCGAAGACTTCATGGATAATGGTAGTCTCGTTCCCTTTGCCGACTTTGGCACCGTAACGTTCAAAGACATGGAGGTCAACTCCGGCAAAAGCGCCATAGACAACATCACACTCTTTGATATTAAGCAGAACGGTACCATTGTGACTAATGTCACCTACAGCTCTGAGAGTCTCACGGTTAAATACCTCTAAACCAACGCTTGCTTTTGTGTCGGTTTGTCTTTTGGTATATGTATAGATGGAGAAGGGATAACTACACCTGATACAGTATCCATTTTCTGCCTCTATTCATTCGTTGATGACTGCTTCATCCAAAATCAGGTTTTTTTTCTGTACACGAGTATTACTCGGTGTCTGTCACTCGCTTGCAATACCATTCTTGTTTTTCGTGTGGTGTCCTGTCGTACTGTAGACCTGGCGCAGTGGGAAACTCTGAACAGCATGTGAAGAGTGTGTTTGTGCTTAGCCAAATCGAGCTTCGGTTTGTTCATATCACTCATCTACAGGCATAGGCTGGTGACCAATCCGTCCATGAGGCATATCGACGGCTTGCCTCATGGATGGATTGGTCACCAGTCTACTCCATAGTTTGAGTCTCTTTTGACTCCTTGGTTAGGTCAACGTCTCGTCCGCTTTCGAATCTATCTCACTAGCATCGCTCTGGGGCACATCCTTCTCTTCTTTGGACTGGAACTTTATTTATACAACCTCTTGTACTACCTCAAATTTCTTTCTCCACAGGTAAGTGACATCCAGTGCAACGATATGTAGTAAGCTCCGACCGGGTCCCTCGCAGCACAGCGAAACACCGCACTGTGACTCTCGGACTCCGTCAATAACTAAAAGTTGGGCTCAGTAGGGCTTAGTCTGTCAATTGAAGAATTGAAGATCTGAAACATCGGGCGAGTCGATGTTTGGTTACTCTTTCCGATTCTCTTTCCGACTTTCGCAAAAATGGACTGTTGCCGGGACTCAAGCTGAAACGCACAATCGTTACGTGCATTACCTTTTATTTCTGCTCGCTGGCGACCCCGGTGATATTATCTTCTGTAAAGCCAGAACTTCCCCACCATTCTCCTGTAAAACCAACACTTCAATGATTCCATAAAGTTTTTTTACCTCTCTGCACCAGGGAAGTCGTGAAGACATGCGATGTTCTAGCATTTCATATAGTAACCCCGCTCCGGTTTGAGAGTGACAGATCGACAGATCAAAGTGGAGCGAAGGACTTCGAGTCCGGTTACTCAAGCGTTCAGATCCGCCAGAAATATCATTTACAGTGCTCAGTCTTGTTCAGCGCTGAACCACATAAGGCCTTCTTGCGGGTTCGTACGTCAGAAGGTCCTTTTTTTGTTCTCTGAAACCACCTACCGTTTGTTTCAAGTTGTCCGCCATACACGCTGTCTATGACGGACCCACCGACAGAGCCTTGGGCTCTGAGTATAAAAGCCTATCCCATCTGGTGAGTGATTGATACATCAAGTTTTTCTATTCACCATGGTCTCCAAGCTTTCTCTGTTCAGCAACCTTTTGTTCGCCTCTTTGGCTTTCGCTGCTCCTCGCTCTGGCCTGGAACGCCGCATTGCTCGTCGCCAAGAGGGCCGCCGCTCGCAGCCTCTTCAAGTCGTCGAAGAGGGTCTAAGTAGTAACCCTTCGACGCTTTACAGCGAGAACTGGTCAGGTGGGGTCATGGTCGCATCGAATGTAGGTCTACATCCCATGTTGAAATGTTGCGCCTCGTCTCATCTTCCGCTAAACAGGACACTATCAAATCTGTTACTGGCACTTTCACTGTCCCCTCCCTCCCCGACCCCTCGAGTACATATCGCAGTTCTACCGCTTGGGTTGGTATCGATGGGGACACATGTCAAACTGCTATCCTCCAGACTGGCGTTGACTTCACGACCGCCAACGGTACCGCCACGTACGATGCTTGGTACGAGTGGTATCCCGACTACGCAATTGATTATTCAGACATTACCATCAAAGCTGGTGATGTTATTCAGGCTACCGTCACCACCTTCAATGCGACTTCTGGCGTGGCCATGATCGAAAACCAATCTACTGGCCAGCGAGTGTCCCACTTTCTATCATCCAATTATTCTCTTTGCGAGCAGGATGCTGAGTGGATTGTCGAAGACTTCATGGATAATGGTGGTCTCGTTCCCTTTGCCGACTTTGGCACCGTAACGTTCAAAGACATGGAGGTCAACTCTGGCCTAACCCCCATAGAGAACTTCACCCTCATTGATATTAAGCAGAACGGTACCATTATGACTAATGTCACCTGGAGCTCTGAGAGTCTCACGGTTAAATACGTCTAAACCAATGCTTTCGTAGCAAGTTGAATCGTCTCGCTTGCGTATAGTTGGAGATAGCATAACTATACCTGATACAGTATCCATTTTCTGCCTCCATTTATTCGTTGATGACTAGCACGACTTAATCCAGAATCCCCTTGCAGGTTGTTTTTCTATATACGAGGATTACTTGCTTTGCAATAATATTGTTGTTTTCCGTGTTAGAAATTTAATGGGTTTCATCTGTGTGAAACTAGCTCAAGCAGCGTAAACATGGAACATACAATCACTGAGGATGAAACAGCATAGATATCAACGTGGTACAACAACTAAGAGTTACAGAATTTGGACTGTATACCTGGACGATATGCGGTGAGCTCGAATAACTGGGAAATAAACCAGAGACAGAGGCATGCCGATCGTGAGCCGAAGTTCGTGAGGAGTCAACAGTTGTCTTACTGGTGCTAGAATATGACCCACCAATACGTGCGCACGCAAAAAAACCGAGTACCATTGGATGATCAGCTAATAACTTGAAGCAGAGTTGACGGAGATTCTGCGCTTACGAGCAGCCCGAGGCCAATTTCTACATCGAAAATACTGGTTCTTATTTCGGAGGGACATGTCGCGAGTCTTCTAACATCATGATCTAGAAACAAACGGACGTACTTGTTCCGCTGAGCCTTTTTCTATATTTCCAGCATGGTTCGGGGTATCGTCTGTAGATCGCTCTTGCGAGCTAACTACTATCGTTGTTCTGTAAAAGCCTAATGAGAGGAAGCAAGAAAGATAAGTATTACTACCCTTGCCTCGTGTTCAGACTTCATAGACGCACGCGTGTGTGTACGAACACCGCCGAACTGACAAGTTCCGATCACGGATGTCCGAGACGCGTCATTGCTCGGCCTTGCTACACCACGTAAGTCCCAGATGCATTTCCGCGGCAGGCTCAGTCATTACTACCAGCTGCGCACAACGAGGGAAAGCCAGTGTCATTGTGTCATTGTGCGCAGTGTCTATCTGAGCTGATTTGTCGCTAGGAGGGATTTAAAACAAGACGGATCAGCTTGAATCCAACATCATGATGAATTCCGCTGCGTTTGTCATGATATACGCTCCTCGAGATGATGAGGAACTTGACGTTGTTGAGCGTATCCTGCTGGGTAGCATTGGCTACATGACCGGCAAGAAGAGTGCCCTGTGAGGTGGAATGCCTGCTACCCCAGTTTCATGAAACCAATATCGAGCTTGAGCTGAACAGAAATCGGAACTTCCTATCGAGAAACACTGTCTGAAGTTGGTAGAATATTTAGGAGTATATGCCACTCGCTATGCCTTACCGAAACCAAACTTTTCATAAGTTTCCTATGCTCCCAGTCGTCTGGTGCTCCTCCTGCACGGAAGATCGAGCTTGCAGGAAAGTGACTTCATCTCCCGATTTGATTCCAGGACATGTAAACCAAGACGAGTCAAGAACTAAGCTGCACCAGTGTCTAAGTCTAGTACGTTCTCCCTTGGCCTTCGAAGGACAAACGACTTGTCCACAGACGCCAAATCAGTCACCACAATATACAAACTCTGTTGATCATCCTCCCCGAGCGGAATATCCCCATCCACCTTGAAAGAACTCCAAACGTGCATGAAACGCGATGCGGCGATGCTGGTTAACGAAACGCCCAGAGTTGGACGATACCAGAAAACGAAGACCAAGAACGCGAGAAAGAGCATGACATGCTGTCTTCCGCATTCGGCCCAATATGCGAAGCGTCGAAGGCCTGTGCGGGATGAAAGGTATCCGGTGCCGAAAGTGACGCGTTCCACGTAGTGTGGAAATAGAAGCAAGGTTCCTCCGACCGCGACGCACCAAGGTACGAAGAGCAAGGCGCGGAAGACGTAGGTTAAGAATTCGTTGAACCGTAGGACGTCGTCCGTTTCTCTCTGTGTGAACATAGTAGGTGGAGGAGTGGTGGGAGGAGTGGAGGGATCCCGAACTGGGGTAACAGAATCTGGTATACGAAATCCGCTACTTTGTTTCTTTAAGGAGCTTTTTACGAACGCAGACGAAGACCCGGAGATGGTACCAAACTTGCGCTCGATACATCCTCCACGTTGATCGTCCTATTAGAAGTTTCAGCCGGTTCTAGATGCTAGTGCGAAGGATACAATGATAACCCACCGATAACTTACTAACGTCCTGCACAGAAAAGCACCGATTTGGCAAGCTATAGAAGCTCTGAATGAAAAGTGGATCGAATACATTCGTTCAACTAATACGATCCGTACATACCTTCTCTGGCGAAGTCTTGACCGACATCCTCTTCCCAAATCGTTCCCTCAGCGGACTAGGAATCAGAATGGGCGAGATATCGTCCGGCCTCTGATTCGACATCATAACGCCATTCATACTCCAAACTCAAAAGAACGAGAAACACTCACCTTCCTCTTGAACACAGCAAGCGCCAGCGCTGCCTTTGTGACCCTCTTCATCGTCAGCGAGAAGCTACGTCGTTTCGTAATGATGGTAAGTTTCTCTCGAAGAGCATCCTTGGACAGAGGCGTCCCAGATTTATCGCTGAAACCACCATGGTCGCCTAGGTGGAAAATCTTGTCCTCGTCTTCGGGTGTCGTTGCTGCAGAGGACGATGAGTCGTATGCTAACGAATCACTCTCGGTGTCCGATGAGACAGTGCTTTTGGAGTAGTTGTTTTGCTCCTAATTCATATCAGCAAAAGGATTCTCCACACAAGTTGAACGCGTTCTCACCAGAGAGAGTAGGGACGAAGAAGGTTGGACGATCGTCGACATTCTTCAGAGACAAAGCGAATAGTTGAAGCAGAACAGCGCCCGTCGACTGAGCTTATATGCTGGTGGTCAGTCTGAATCAAAACCAGTCCTTTTACCATGCTTCAAGTACCGGGTAAGCAGGAAAGCATCTGAAACTGAATTGAGGTCCAGTCGGATTCGATCAAAATTGAGCTACAGTGAGTGAGAGCTGTACAGTGTGTGATGATATGATTTGACAATTCTACAGTTGAAGTCATATAGATAGCCAACGCCGGTAGAGAGCTTCTGCGAGGGGGATGGCCCCGGTCGTAACATAGATCAATGAGAGATTATACGCTGCCTCTCGACCTACGGAAACATCATCGCCATTTCGATCCTGAACGAGCTGCAAAACTTTCTCGTAGTGCGTAACAGCGAGGGTGTACAAACCTAGCTGATGGAATGCTCTTCCAAAATTGAACTCGATTTCCGGAAATACATGTTTCCCCGCATGCTTCCGCGCGGCTCTATACTGCGAGAGGCATGCCATACCCTGAGCAATCAAGTGATTGCGATTATCTGCTTGACGCTGCATAGCGCGGCCTAAAGACGAAAGACCGAGACACAAGCACACGATCGGATCCTCTGGAGCGTAGTCATACGCATGTAACAAATAGAATATAGCGCTCTGATAACTCTTAGCCGCTAGGCATAGTTGTCCATACAGCGCGACTGGCATAGGGTTGTTCTTGGTTGGCAACCACGAATGCTTCTTGTCACTTGTTTGATCGACTGCGTCGCCAACATCATCGGCGTCCTCCTCCTGCGCGTCAGCACCTTTAGGTCCTTCATCCTCTCCAGATGCCTTCACCGACGTTAGATGGTAGCGCTGGGTCGAATTATTCCATTTGAGAAGCTCCGGCGTCTTGACTGCGCCGCCACTCAGACGAACTTCCCTGAGCATGTGCTTTTGCAATGTGGAACTGATAAAAGTATCCGTAGGCCTGAGGCCACTCGCAAGCGATGATAAGAGGATCCGCATAGGTTCGTTGTTGAATTGATAGGAATTTATCAGTTTTCGACATTGCTCTACGACCACGGAATACTTTTCAGCCGAAATAGCACATGTGATGAGTGCAAGCCGGATCGTCACTTGTGTTTCTTTGCTGCGGTAACCATTGGACATCAAGATATGGCGAAGGACTTCATCCGCGAGATCGTAATCACCCCGTTTTGTCAGTATGAATGCGTATTGCATGAAAAGTCGTAACCAACTCTCGAAGGATATGCCACGAAAAGAGTCGACCCGCACTGGATGGTCGTCTCTCGATTTTTTCAGGTGTTTGTCCCGCTCAATCAGCTCCAACCTGGAAGCCATGCGCTCCTCCTCGGTTTCATTCTGTCTATGGTGACGTCGTCTGGGGAACATCCCTCGAAAGTCATTGTGCCTGCTCGTGAGGAACAAGTTGCGGGTCTCACGGAACATTTCCACCAATTTTTCGGCCTCCAGCATCCATTCTCTCTGAACGTCATCGCTACATTGAGAATTGAGAATTTGCGGCCACAACTCCTCAATCCGTCTATAGCCGATCAAAACTTCCCTTTCACGTTGTTCTTCAAGAACCTTAAGTTCTGCCAGAGTAAGTCGACCCTGTTTGTTTGCAGCTTTCCCCTTTTGACGAACATGAGCTTTCTCATCGAATAGGGAGGCACCAGGTAACGCGTGCACATCGGGAAGTGTGGTTGGTTCAGCTTGCCCAAAGCGGCGCTTCCTAGCATCAATAACTTGATAGACCAGCTCCAACGCCTTTCGAGGCTCATCCATAATTTCATAAAGTTCTGCGAGCTTCATCTTGGCATCGGTATTTGAGGGGTCGGCATCAATGACTTGTTTATACACTTCGGATGCTTCGCGCAAATCTCCTTGCATTCTTCGACAGGTTGCAACCCGTAGGAGGACATATAAACTGCTTGTTGCAGGGTCAGCACCAAGGGTCTCGTATATAGGGCCAGCATCAGTATACATTTCCAGCTCGAAATAAGCGTCTGCAATTTCTCCAAACAAGGCAGCGTAATCCAAGGGGTCCTGAGATAAAATGACATCCGCATGCATCTAGCACACCAGACACGTTCAGGGTTAGCTAACCATAGTGAGAAAACCCACAAACCTTTCCCTCATCTGTGTCACCCATTTTGATTCGAGCTACGGCAAGTCGATGTCGTGCATTGATGTCAAGGGGGTAATACCCAGGTTTGACATCACCCATTCTCGGCACAGACTCGCTTCCTTCTTCGCCAGGTAAATCATATTCCCGGTCATCCTCGCAAACATCCCAAAACTTTTGAGATGCTCGACCCTGAAGCCACCGACAACCTTTACGAATCGTATCTGCGGCTCGTTCATACTCGTCCATCGTGTTGTATAGATCTGCAAGAACGAGTAATTCGATGAAACCAAATCGCACTTGATCGTTTTGACTAGAAATCGAAGGATCGAGAGCATGCCCAAGGGGATATGTAACTTGATTGTGTTCTAAAGCATCCTGGTAAAGTGATGCGCAGAGAGCAAATTCAGAGAGTTCTATGAGAACTGGACGGAGCTCAGTAAGGACTGTGATATCATGAGGAAAGCGCTTGAGAATTGCAAGGAGAGAATGGCGAGCCTGCCAAACAAAACGAATGGATGACAATGGAATCTCAAAGTGATATAAATCCATACTGTTCGCAAGTCGTGCATTTCGCGCGCAAGACTCGCCCGATCCCAAAGGGCGTCCACATTGTTAGGATCAAGACTGTAAAGTTTAGTATAGCAATACAACGCCTGTTGATTGAATCCAAGATCCCTTGATTGTCTGGCCAAACGTTCCCACTCCTCGGAGTCATGCCTAAGATGCGCTGCCATGATGCGTAGCTGCAACGCTTTTTGTGGTTCATTTTTGTCTTCGTAACATTGCGCAAGAACGCTCCAAGCGGGTATAGCCCGGGGCTCGATTCGAATGACTTCTTGCATCACACGGATGGCTTCGGAAAGGTTGTTGTCGATATATGCTTGATTACCTTCCCCTATGAGCGCCCGAACTTGGTGGGAGAGAATAGGCCCAATTCGACGTTCGCGCTGCATGGTGTCCCCGATGAGTGAACCAGACACCACATGAACTAGTCTTCCCACCTTCTTTCTCTTCCTTTTCCCAATACCAGAGGCCTCTCTCAGATCATCGCGGAACAAATCATCCTGATTTTCAATACGGAAATCCCACTCCCGCTGTAACAAGCTTGCACCAGAAATATCGTCTGCACTGCGAATATTCTGGACGAGTCGTTCAAAATCCCCATCAACACCTGTGTCCATGGATGCCGGAGTCTGATCCTCAAACTCTGATTCTTCGCTCGAAGAAGACTCTTCTTCGGAAGTTGTACCTTCAGGTTCATTGTCGTCTATGAACTCCGAGCCTGACCCAGCTGAGTCTGGATCTTCGCCGTCTGGAAATGATTCATTCCAAGGAATGCTAACATTCAGCATAAATTCGCTCACAGCTATCGTAGTCATCTTGCATGTTTGCGATGAGACAGGGTTAAGGACTCAGAACTGGCGAGTTGCTAAGTTGAACTGTGCCACGTGGTTATCTAATCGCTGCTGAACTTGCCGCTTTACTTCATGCTGGCCCTGCCAATCCATCACTCTGGTCTGCGGTACCTCAAACTTTGAATTGCATGTCGCATTGGACGACGTTCACTATCACCCTGAAGGGCCACAATCCGTTAGCTACTACTTAATTTTTGAATCTGAGGGCTGACTTTGGTGTACTACTTAGTTTACAGGATACTGCGTAGTGTCGTGGATTGGACATGCCTCAAAACGTCGGGCGGATCGTCACATCTTGCATCTTTGGAAACCCGGGTGACTGAGTGATCTCAGGTTGCGCTAATGGCACAGAACCTGGTCATGATCAGAACATACCAACGTGGGAGTTGACTCGATTCGCATCTGTGGTGATAAAGCGGATAATTACTTTCTCCCAGGGCCAGGCATTCTTGCCGAGGTGCTTATGTCCTCCATTTTGATGGTCTCTGCCGTGTGGGTAAGTTTGTAGGTATATGTAACGACGCAGTGTGTGCCGTCAGCTGGTCTCTAGAAAACTCTCTCCCATGGACGATGTAATCCACCGTGATCTCGATTGATCCCTTTTCCGCACATCTCCACCCCGTATATACGGACCTCTTTTGCTACCATGGCTGTAGAGTTATGGGCAACCGAAGTCCAAAGTGCGTTAGCGTCAATCCTCATCCTTTTCCCTTGAGCTGACATGAGCTGATAACGAGTCTCCGGAACGATCGTTCATGGCACCGCTATACTAGTGACGACCATCCGACTGATGTATCGAAGCTATATGTCGATGTTCTGGTGGGAAGACACATGGGCCGCCCTTGCTCTCATCTGCGACATAGGATGTCTTGTCAGTGTATGGACTCAACAAACCACTTTAAATGAAATGGACCCTCCCCGAATAGATATCATATCGAACTGGCTCTTGTCGGTGACAATTACTTGTATCGTCTGGTTCGCCCGAATGAGCATTTTGTCTTCTATAGTTCGAATAGCAAATCCTGTTCCCAAGTTGCGACGTCTCGCATATTGCATCGGTGCTCTGTTTTTAGCCATGACAAGTGGACTTCTGGCCCAGAAACTGGTCATTTGCGAACAGCAACTATGCCATTTTACAAATGCCGTCGCACTGGCACAACTTGTTAGTGAGTTGTTCGTTTCAAAACCAAACCCTTATTGTCTCGAAACTGACATCCAACAGCAGACATTATTTCCGACATCATCCTTGTCGCCGTTCCCGTACGGTTCCTCCGCGACATCAAGATCTCGCGTGACCAACGCATCCTCATTCTTTCAGCATTTTCCGCCTCCATACTCATCACCGGAGTAACAATCCCCCACTCCGTTCTCCTCCTCGAAGCATCCACCACTGAGACCATCATCATTGGCCACGTCAAGGTAACCTGTCCTTTTGCCCTGTTGCCCTGTGGAACCATACCACGTGTCTTTCTGACTTTTTTTTTTTCTTCTTTCATCACGCACTAGGCAGCCCTCGCTTTGCTCGTTTGCAACGCTCTCGTCATCGTTACGTTCTTCTACCGCATAATGCATAAATCAAAGGAAGATCTCGAGCGCTCCATTGCCCGCAACGCCGCCCTCGATAGCAGTACCGCACAATTCACCAGCGTCATCGAATTTCCGAGCCGGGTCAACTCGTATGCACTGTCTGCCCTGGCCACGCCTACCGTCAACGGACGCATCGGCGAGAGTAATACATATGTCAAATCATCCGAATTGTCTGGGTCAGAGAACTTGTCTCGTCCCGCGAAGAGTATCACTTTTAGACAGGGAGATAGCGACGCAGAGTGTTAGGTTTTCCTACATTTCTTTTTCTCATTTAGGGGACACAGGCGTTCTTCATTATGTACATGTATATATCGCAACGGCAATACATTATTCTAATAACTAGTTGGCTTTTCAACTATTATTATTATGTGCTTATACGCCTCAGTCTTCAGAGTGAACAGTGCCTTGACAATGCGCATCTACTTCCTGGTCGTGATTGGTCAAGACGTGATATGCCAGTTCTCGGTCCCTATTCGATCGACGGCACCATGTCAATTTTGGTTTCATTATTTCAATTCCTTTTAGCGGATGCATATTCGTCGACCTGGAAACAGAATCACTGTAACAACGTTTATAGACTACAGCATGACAACATACATCTCAACACCCCTACATCGAAACATCCAACATCACCACAAGAACAGTTGCTCAGATACAATGTCCCCCGACCTCATTCGTCTCTCGATATATTTATATTTACATAGTACAACACCGGTTATAACTCTGTCGGTTCCATTTTCACCCATAGCCCTCCCTTGGCGTACAGGGTTAAATGATTTCTGGGAAAGAACTTCTCAATCGCTTGACGTCCTTCTCCGCGAGCCCAAGCAGCTGGTGGACGAAAAGCGGGATCTTGAGACTCCGGTGACAGCGCAACGGAATGGAAGTTTTGTAACAGACGAATTAACATGAACGACATCTCGTTGTAAGCGAACTGCGTGCCCGTACACGCTTGAATTAGGAGAGATGTTGGAAGGAAAGGGGACGTACCTGTTGTCCGAGACAGATCCGTGGACCGGCGTTAAAAGGGAGGAAGATGAACGGGTTGGGTGTGAGATACTTGTGCAAGCGCTCGTCGATGAAACGATCAGGGTCAAATTCCAATGCGTCGGGACCCCAGAGGTCCGTTCGTCGGTGCATCAAAAAGACACAATAGGTGACGGTCGTTTTACCAGGAACGAAGAACGGTTTGTCACTTGGGTTTGATGACTGCCATGTAGTGTCATTAAGACTCTCACGAAGATATGATAAGAGATACAATTCACGACGATGGAGCAGTGAGCTCACCGAAGATTGAATGGTCTTTTTACGCGAATAAAGGAGTGGCGTCGACATTTAACAAACGGAAGAAGAAATAGTGTGAACGTACACGGGTGGGAACAGCCTCAATGTTTCTGTCATGAACATTCACAGGGGCACATCCATCAGCATCCCTGAATCGAATCTCAGGATGGCTTAGGGCCTACCGTTCAGAACCGCTCGAAGATATTTCATTTCTCTAATATTATCATACGTTGGCCGGCGAGTCGGACCGACCTTCTCCAAGATTTCCTCTCTCAGGCGACGTAACACGTTGGGATGCATGCCCATCAGATACATTGCAGAGGTAAGAGTGGAGGCGGTCGTATCCCGACCAGCAAGCAAGATATTCAATGTTTCATCCTTCAGAATCTTGATGTCTAAAACACCACAACATTCGGCCCCCGCGTGAAACAAGGCAGAAGAAGAGATGCCGTATCAGTAGTTTGCCGAACAAGGTGATCCAACAGTGTTTCATCCTCACTGTCCTTTTCCTCCTGAACACCTTGTGACGCTCTCTGTTTTTCTGTCGCATCCCTAATGATCGGTTCCAGGAAGGCGTCAACGACCTCCATCGGTTTCTTCGTGGGATCCTCCCACAACTCGAAAAGAGGCCAAGTAGCCCCAACCATACTGCGTTTAGCCATTGCATGTTGTGCTGCAGTGAATGCAGTTGCAAAACTCAAAGCAGTGTTGGATTCCTTGGGGTCGTCATACTCGGGGTGGTTGTAAGGGTACGGTAATCCTTCCGCCAACGTGTTCACACAATGAGCGAATAGAAATTCGCTGGCAGAATCGAGCGTGAAGCGAGAAATGAGGTCCTGGATCCCGGTGAGTCGACCCGCTAAGCAAAGGGAATTTAACAAATGAAAAAAACATACCTGGAAATCGATAGCGAGACCGGAACGGAAACGTTCCTTCATCAACGTGACGGCAGTCTCTGCGTGCCGGTCAAATATGTCGAAGTGACTGATTCTGTCAATGTTGAAAAAGGGGCGAGTCATAGTGCGATGCAGTCTTGAGCCCAGTTAGCACACAATTCTCAGAAAGTAAAAAGGTACCCGTCACAGGTGCTTACTTCCATATGTCTCCTATAACTTGGTCTATATGCGACTGCTATCATCGACACGAATGAGACTCACCATCCGAGTTAAAAACACCCGTCCCGAGAACACTGTCGGCTGTCTCCTTGAATTTATCACCTTTGGAAACGGTTAATTCACTAGCCCTCCAGACCAGAGCATAGTACCAACCTTTGACGTAGTTATTGAAATCAGTCGCCAGAATCGTCTGTCAACGGTTCATGTGGCTCACTCACTAACACCTGAAAACGCGAACGCTCATATCTTGATATCATGAGGCTCCATCGTCATAATGACGTCCTCCCAGAAGAACCTGATGTTAAGGACCTGCCCATGAATCTTGGACTGCTCAACCAAGAAGGTACCTGTCGAAGATAGACACACTCGAATCACCACAGAATCAAACACTCGGGCAAATTACCAATGTAATCCGTTTCGGCTCTACTCGTCATGTCCCACAGAACATCCCCATTTCCTGGCAGACGTCCTCGGGTCTCGGGTATCAACCGAGCACCCAACGCCGCGGCTCTCCGTTTGTGAGATAGGTTGATGGAGAAGACGTATAGGGTGATGAGCGACGGAAGGAGGATCGCGAGGAGGACAACTGAGTCCCAAATCGAGAGTGAGATACCAACAAAGGCGAGAATCCGGACCAGTAGAAGGAAAAGGCCGCAGAATAGCAAGCAGATTGATACCATCCGCCGACCTACGATGCGCAAGCCGGGGGTTAGTTCCATCACTGCCATAGGTGGTGATTTAGGAGGCTGCTAGGAGGGGACTCAGAGCCCGCAGGTGGCTCTTAAAGGTCACGCAGTTGCTCGGCATTCAGATATAAAATTAAATCGTGGGATGAATCAGCAGCATGAGCCCGACGGTCAGCAAAATGATCAGTCCAATACCACTGCGTTATTATCCTTGATTTAAAGACCACTACCTGCCCGCGGTGCGAAATCGGTTTCTGATGTCGACAAGTACTTTACTTATCATTAGTGATAACTCGGTGGAAGAAAAAGATGACATGAGGTGACATGCATAAGCGAAGATGGTCACGTATACTTGGTACGACTTATCATACTCCAGCCTCTCAGTTTTACCCATCCGCCACTTGACACAACAAGACTGACCCTACCATCCAAGTAGGGAACTAAAAAGACATCTATGGTACCATACAGTAAATAGCTATGAATGCAGTCCCCGGGAACCCGTCCCGAAATATGGCTGCGCATTCGTTCGTAAAGAGTCGTATGCAATTGCAATGCATCCTCTTCATAACTCAAATTCTCGATTCTCGACTCTCAACTCTCTCGCCTCCACACACCTTGACCATACCCCACCCGTCCAGGCCCCAGGCCTCAGAGCTCCACCGGCATTCCTAGCTCACCGATCAAGGCAACGCACGCATAGGTGTGTCACCGTATTGCGTCGCGCGACGGTCCCAGCGGCCGTGCATAGGATCACGCAGTGCCTTGTTCGCAATAGCGAAGAGAAGCGAGATGACGAATAGAGCAAGGACAACGATCCAGCTAAGCCATGCGAATGCAAGCATGGCTGTTAGATTTCGGCATTGCCACTGGCCCCAACAGGAAGAGAGGTTTCCCCAGTAGACGTTGGTGTCTGGGGGATTGCTGGTGTTCTTTTCGGTTCGAAGGATGTTAGACGAATGGGCATGAAACGGAAGAGAGATAACTTATGGTGGCGATGCCGGCACCGACAACCCAGAGGATGAAGAAGATAAAAAGGCCAATAAGCTCTGCAGCGAATGAGCTGAAGAAACGGTGCTCGAGCCTGCTGTGGATCGTACGAGCACTGCACGACGAAATTGAGTTGATAATATCACGTAGAAAATTGAAACCGTTGCTTACACGAAGGGTGCCCAGAAAAGAGTGAGTACACTCGTCACCAGCAGTTCAACCACGATCGGGTCAGACGGTGGGTAATGGGATGAGTTGTGAGACAAACTCCACGAGACAACTTCATACCATAGAACTGAACTCCGTAGTTTGTGGGATCATCAGGAGGCATGTGAGTGGTGTAATGTATCCTCACCGCACACAATGCCATCGTGATAGCTGAGAAAATGAAGAGAATACAGTACAACACGAATCGGACGGGGTGGATCATGACTGCTTCTGACAGAGGGAAAGGTGAAACGGGGTCAGCTGGATGGAGTCGGTTGGATGACTGCACGAGATAGGCTTGATTTATATGTGGTGACGAGGCGGAACACGAGGTATTTGTGCTTCTTCCTCGCGCCCGATCCGGAATGAGGGGATGTTCCCTTACAGGAGGAACAAGAGACCTGCACGTGTGTCGCACATTGTTATCCATACCCAGTCATCGTCGGTTGCTCAAAAACAAAAACAACTAGTGCTGAATCCAGCACGCCTTGTCGTATATCGTGCCCTGACGTCATGTACCAATACCAAAGGGATACGCTGTGCCGAGGAAGCTGTACAAGAGGGTGGAATGGAACGACGTCAAACGCCTCGAGGTTTCCTCGTTTTGGAGAGTACCCACCGTAACGCATTACTGAATCTGAAGCGCACCACGCTCGTGGCGAGCTTATTGGAGCATGCTATTGTTGCACGAGCTTCCATCGCCGTCCATGCGAGTGGCAAATAGCGATGACGCCACGTATCTGTTGGATGCGCCGATAACTTAATCGAACTGGGACGATGATCAGATACTGGTGGTCTTCTCCAAGATGAGCCCATCGATCCAAGGAACGCGACGACGGGGCTCCAGCTAGGGGATGGATGACTCTCCTCAATAATCTGCGTGGGGATCTCAGCTTGCTATCCACCCTTCTTGAAGTGACCGACAAGGCAGAAAGGTTTTCGCGTCGTACGGAGCGACTCGTGATGCTTTTGATGGGTCTAACACCGTTGTGGTGTTCCAGAGTCTAGACCGTTAGTTCCGTCACAATACCTCCGTAAGATCCGTTTCTTTGTCCCTAGTGCCTTGAACTGTGTGTGATGATTACGAACCTGTGCCAAGCCTTGTTGTCAACTGAGTAGGTTCATGCAATATTGACAGCTGAAACGATCAACGTTTCAACTCCGTCTGACAAAACGGGACCGTCTATCTCGATGGGGCGAGATTTGGGAATTGAGAGTAGTCTGGTGTTACTGTTGTCGTTTGACATGGCGGCAGTTGCGAGCTGTGTAGTGTAGATGCGACCAAGTGCTTCATCTTGCATCGCCTTGTCAGATAACAAGGATATAAAATAGTGACCAGTGCCAAGTGCGATGGTGCCTCCATGTTATTAATGTCCCACGTTGCGTAGTCTCAGACTCACTCTCACTAACGACTCATAAAATCGGTGGACGCAGTGAGTTTTTGAACTCTCTGGTCTGAAAAACTCTGAGAGGTACTCACATAATGGTCGTTAGGATCGATCAATCAAATACTTTTGGCGAACTTCTTTGTCCAGAGCGGTCGTAACACGTCATAACTCGCATGCGCTACTAGCTGCTGCGCATATTCCACCGCTCACGTCCGTTCAATCTCACCTCCCTCCTACAATTATCTCTACCTCCAAAGATGCCGGGCATCTGGCAACGACACCCTCGATATTTCATCTTCGTCACACTAGGTATCTTAACGACACTATATCTTCTTAACCCCTACCAGTCCCCACTTCGGACCGACACATATGCACTCTCAATACGAGACAATGAACTACCGGCGCGACTCGAACGCGCTGAACGTGTCTACTCCAAAATGGTCTCACAGCGTAAGGAGATGATACGCAAGTATGGACCACATCCGCGCGATATTGCCATGTTTGTTTGTCGTGCTGCTCGATCATATACCCGTATCAACTTTTTTCTTTAGGTTCCCACCAGACAAGGAGCCATGGCCGCCCTATACTGTCTGTAAGTTGCATATTTGGATAAGCGCCCTGAGCAATTTTCTGATAGCGGTCATATATATGGAGTTTCTTCCCCGCTGCATATCAATGTCCACACGAGCTCGAGCGGATTGGGGCGCTTGGAGATGGAGGAAAATGGACTTGTGGGCTGTCTAGACTTCAGCAAAAGCCAGAATGTATAGTATACTCATTCGGCATGAACTATGAGACATCTCTCGAGGCCGAGCTACTCGAGCGTACTCGCTTTTGCGAAGTCTATGGTTATGACTATCACGTCAACTCGCTTGGATCCCATCTCCAGAGTCACCGTCGTACCCACTTCCGTCAGTGGGGGTTGGCAAACATAGATGCTCACGAACCGCATCACGAACACAAACTATATACCCTCAAGTCTCTGCTCGACATGAACAATCATCGACACATTGACTTGCTCAAAATTGACGTTGAAGGGTGGGAATTCGAGGTACTCCCACAAATACTACAGCCTTATATCGCATCCGGGGAACCTCTTCCTTTTGGGCAACTTCTACTAGAAGTTCATGTATGGGACAAGAAATTTGAAGATTTCTTGGCGTGGTGGGAGATGTTGGAAGCTGCGGGACTGAGACCATTTGCATCGGAGGTGCTTATCACTATTTTCTTTCGACTATATTACGCGTGCTCACCGTTGGACCAGGTCAACCTTATTTATCAGAACTATAACAAGGGGCATGATATGCATCTCGCAGAATATTCCTTCATCAATCTCAAAGGCGACAACGTATTTGTTGTGGACCCTCCATTGACAACGCCTGAAACTTCGGTGACATAGACATGTTGTATTTCAGCTGGCTTGGATTGCATATTCCGGTCACTAACCCTATTGCTCGGAAAACATGAACAATGCTATTTTGTGCGGTTGAATCACTGGCATGGGTAGATAGATGGGGATTCAACACCCAAATCGATCTACGGAAGCTGTGCTTCGTACTCCCTGGACCTTCGGCACTGGAAGGGTCGCACTGTACTTACAAACTGTTGTGGAGTCTAATACCAAGCATTTAAATTATAACTTACCTTGAAAGTTCTGTTTTTCTTTTTTGCAAGGTCGAAGATTTTAAGCAGACCCAAGTCTTACGTAATGGCGTAACCGTGACTAAGAAGATGATCTACTTGAGCATCACCGTCTCCACTTGAACTTCGTTTATGGATTTCATTCGAGTAGACGTTTACACGGACCTATGCGGGCTACTCTCTCTGAACTACTGTAGCTGCCGATAGTCAGGTAAAATCTCCATCATCTTACCAGGATCTATGTGCATCCTTGTAATGTCGGACAGGCGCAACAGGACCAACCCAATGGACTCGGGACAAGACAACAAAGATCAACACTGCGACGTCACTTCTGTGACCCAAAAAAACAAATCGAGCACGTCAATGACGTCGCCATTCGCGGCCTGGATCTTAGTAAACTCCAATCCCCGACCCGCAATAAATACCCAGCATCCCCGCATACCCCCACTCTATCAACTCTCTCTCTCTCTTTTTCAACTGTACTATTTACCCCTCCGTTAAATATCATTTGATGACTTCTCAAACGACTTCTCCGACTATTCCATCTGTGTCGACTGGAACGCCTCCCAAGGAGTGGTCAGACTCAGTGCTCGCTTCGGGTGCTCACTTTTCTGCATCGGACACGCCTACCAAGTCCCAGACAATCCCAGGCGAGTTTAACGCTAATAGCCTGGACGAACCCAATCAGCAGGCCAACGTGTCGCCGAGGAAACAAGCTTCGACCACTCAGGGGCCAGAACAACATCGTGATGCAGCGTCGATGCCTAGCGGGGAAGTAACAGGCACTCAGCCTGGAGAACGGGTAGGCGGTGTTGGCGCATTACCAGGAAACGTGTCGGAATCTGGTGTTGCTTACTTGCCAGAGGAACGACGAGGAAGAGACGAATCGTCGGCATTTCAAAGTGCGAGCCAGTCACCTGGGAAGCAGATATGTTACAGCATGGCCTTGCAGATGGCTGTTAGAGCGGCTGCTAATACCCCTATTCCCAAGAGCACCAAACACGCGCATGCTTGTATGTGGTGAATTTTCGTTTGATTATAAGGAGCTGATGGGAGTTTGTGAAGTTTCTAAGGTGCCTCGGAAAGAAGAACAGGAGCACCATCTTTCAATGCCTAGCGAAGAGGTGAAAGGTGCCCAACCCAGAGAACACACGGGTGGCGTTGGCGCATTACCGGGAAACGCTTCGGAATCTGCCGTTGCGCTCTTGCCAGAAGAACGTCAAGAGAAGGCAGCAGCTGGGAGTGGAGAGGTAAGTGCACTATTGGATGCTTCGCACTCGTTGTCTCCGGGGAGGAAATTCCTTCCCTACCCTGTGATGAGAGCGGATGCTTGATGATCATGCGGATGGAGTCAACTCCCGAGGAATGTTCAGGCGTTTTACGATGTAGCATGCTGTAGATCAATCACCATCTACGCATTGGGTGAATGATGGATGCCAAGACCAACTCTCGCGTGGATTTCTTCTTTACCGATGATCGTCGATCATCCGTCGGGCAGTTTATCTTCCTTTTTTTTCTGCTACTTGCGAACCTTCCGACTTTTTCGTCTCGGTCTCAGTGGCTCTTGATCTCCATCTAAATTGTTGATAATTCATCATAGACGCAGCCTCGAAAATCGGAGGTTACTTTCCAGCAGGTTAGCACAGAACCAACCACAGGGAATGACAAAGTCTATTCTGCTGACACTTCTGAGGCACCAAAGGGTAGGCAGACCGATGACGCAGGCCAAGCATCTCCTACGGGTGAAAAAGGTTGGTTAAATCTTATAAGCTGTGATGGCGGTGCTGGATTGACCACTAATGGGGATAGAGAAAGAAAAGGAACTAGGTACGACACAGGGTGATCAGGGCAAGGGTCCGGCGAGGGATGAACAGGAAGAAGAAAACCAGCAGGCAGGGCCACTCACTAAGGAGGACTATGGCGCAGATTATCATCCAGCGGAATTACACCCACCGCCCCCGGGAAGTAGTGTTGCGGATCAGCGTAACGCGACAGCTGGAAAGAAGGAAGAGGAACATGAATCCTCTTCATCCTCTTCCACTCAAGCTCAAGACAAACGATCGTCTGCAGGCAGCGGGAAAAAGCCTGGATTCATGGCGATGGTCAAGGGAGAAATGAAGGTTCTTGCAGGAAAAATGAGCAAGGATGACGAGAAAGTCGCAGAAGGTAAAAAGCTTATGCAGAAAGAAGATCAAGCGTGATGTGAAAGCTTCATGTCCTTGCGTGCCATGAGTTTCAGCTGCTCTTGTCTGCCATGAATGTATTTCTACGGTGTTTACCGTCGTTCTGTAATATCACCTGTATTTTTCGAGTGGATTGAAATCGGCGGATTTATGACGACGGAGAGCCCCAAATTGGATTGCAATTGTAGATGCGTCGGAAGTCATCAAAATTTGCTGAAAAAAAAAACCTTGCGAATCACGAAAGGATCGGTAGAGCCTGAACAAACATGCAGACATATCCAGACTCATGATGGATGTCCCTGGGCGATGATCGCGCGAAGAGTTGTGAAGGTGATCGAGGGTGAAAGCCTTGGATTTCGTATCCGCCGGCAAACGCTAATCATAGACAACGCGTGCAATATGCTCATAAACGATCACTAGTTTGTACGGGTGGACGTCGCTGATAGAACCACAGGCCACCAGCTCTTGAAAGTTCCTTTCAATAAACGATATCTGAATGAGGTTGAAAGTGTTGTTCTGAAATGAGAGGGGCTGGGGTGTCGATTGGCAGGACTTGGAGGGTGGTGGTGATTTCTGTGTGCGATCATCGGACTCTGTTATACGTGTGGGGTTAACACTTCTGAGAGGTGGAATATGTAAGAGGTTTGATAATTTGGTGAGGGTCAGAAACGAGTGAGATAGTTCAAGTTATTATCGGAACGCCGTGTCTTCCTCAGAGGTTGGATCTTGCCAGACTTCAGATCTGCAGGAGAAATAAAACCTTGACACGTGGGGCATATCAAGGTTTGTCCAAGTTCAAGGAGACATGCCTCAGGTTCTCGCTACCAAAGAAAATTATCGATAGGTTGTCAGGTAGTACGTGACCCGGACGCGAAAAGTGGACGCAACATTGACACAACATAAGTACCCCGTTACTGAGGAAGTTTGTCGTTGGAATGGATAGCAGGCTCGCGTTGGACGGGCGGGCACTGGCCTTGATAAATATCACCGATGGGAAACGCTGGCGTGAACTTACCTCGATCTACGACCCGAGTTGATCCCGATCTCGTCTGCCACTTTCCGTAACAGCTTTCCGTGAACACGGGTACCGTCACGGTAGGAACACAGTGCATCCACGCTATCGATCTACCGTGTAGTTCAGTGTCACATTGTTGATGAGTTCCTGGCTACAAGCTGAGTGTACCTCGCGGGACCTACCTTTCTTGTGAGCGGAGTTGAAATGGCTCACCGCCGTGTGCCGCGGCGGACTCTGGGGGGTCGCTGGTGTCGCTGGTGGGTAATTGGACTTGAATGTGTTTACCTCACACCAATGGGAAAAGCAACTCTAAAGGACGCCATTCGCGATAGCAGCAGACTGTGAGTCACCCTCTTCTTTCCGAGGGCTTCTAGATTTGCACCCACGTGCATTCACACTACACTCTGGGGACAGACTCCGGTAGCGCCAGTCGCCACCTTCTACTCCGAGCACGGTCGGGTGCAAGTTCAGTCCGTGTTGTTGACCATTCGCTTCTATGCTTAACGGACAATTCCAGACGACTCGCAACCAAATAGTGTTGACTGGTCTCACTTTCAGGGACCATCAATACTTACAGCGCGCATGCCAACTTGAGCCACGAAATCGTCCTCGGTGGGATTATGCACTAATACTGATCTTCCGACAGAATCTTTGCACGTCTACTGGTCGTACAAGCGACATTATCAGCGATACTGACACTGCCTTTTTTTTCCACAGCAAGACATTCCCGACTTGATATTCTTCCCAGGTTCTATGTGCAGACTGGTTCTACTTCTCACCAATGGAACGAAGAAGCTGATCCAAGGATGGTGAATCTTGTTCAGAAAACTAGGAACGGAGGGAATTGACTCTCTCATTCTGATTACTTATTCAGGTTCAACTGTCAAACAGCTGATCGCATATATGCGAACATTCATCTTGGTCTCGACTTCGGAGTCTCGACCCCATCGTGCGAATAAGGGGATATCAGCCATAATTTCCGACCTCGCCGCTGATATTCTGACGCAGCTTGATCTCTTTCCTCAGAACTATAACGCGCGGGACCCGGTACTATTTCGCGAACAAAGGTGGACTTTCGTTTGAATCCAATTGGCGGATTCGAAGATGTCGGAGGCAGCCCGATGTTCCGTTGAGAAGGTGCACCATATGGCTTCGATACATGTTCCGCACTCTCTGCCGGGGTTCCGTTGATCTGGATTTAGGCCCAAACTTCTTACTCCAAGGACTCCTTCATGCAACAAAAACCATGCCAGTGTTTTCGGGGCTCACTCTACATTACTCACTGGATGTTTCCGTGAGCCGCGGAAACAACGATATTCCTCCTCCTATGTGAGAGTGGGTGATCAGGGCTTCCACAATTTAGAACGGATCTTCTATTGTTTGCTTCTTTTCCACATCAACCTAGAACTATCACAGCCTTCTTCACCGGTAAAGACGTGTCAATCTCATGAACAAATCTCAGGACTTGAATACTTCCGCCGAGTCATCGAGTGTGGTCACTTCAAGAATGCCGTTGTTGCAGGCTTTACCACCGGCTTTCGAGCTCGTTAAGCTTCCCTGCTCGTTGTAATTTCACTCCATGCTTGCTATTCTCCGTACTTCCAGTATCAGTCGGTCTTTTCTATGTGCGCGCCTGATATCTAAATATTTCACATCAGATAGACTTAACCGATGCTGTGAAAAACAAGCAAGATATCTCTCGATATCTTTCTTCACACACGAACGCTTTCGGAACCTATAAGCTTGTTCGTCGTTCACTAGCAAGCATCGTCCACGTTGCATACCGGAAGGCTGTGTTCCATGTGCCATTCAGTTAGAAACCTTGCATCCTGTGTGGAACTCACACGTACTACCAAGATGCCTCTCACAGACCTGATTTTGATCTAGAGAAGAGACAAGAGCCAAAAATATAGACGTAGCCTCCGCGGTTAGAGTTCGGTGCTGGATGCGATGTCACCGATGACCTGAGAATGACCCAACGTATTGAAATCCTGAGGAAACAAGTCGATCTCCGTAGAGCGCGATGTACCGACGGAGGTTAAGGTGGTGGAGTGAACCGCAGGAAATTGCAAACGCATTGATGTGGCGCGTCCAAGTTGATCCAACGGTAAGCCGTGTTCTAAATGTCGATGTCCGAGTCTTTTCGCTTGATATTTTGGATCCGGGAGCAGGCCGCCGCCGACGCGATCTCCGCTTTGCACTCCGTGATTGTTTGTTATTCGGGTCTCTCCTGCATACAGCTGGTTACTAATACTATCTGATCGCTCTTAGATTGGGCATCAGAACTTTCCGGAGCTCATAGCGTTTGTTTGTGCCAGTGCTGACTAGCATCATTGCATGAAAATGTGGTGTAGAGTTTTTCCACTGAGCCTTAGAACGTTCTCCCTAATTGCCGAGCCAACTCGCTCATCCGATAGTCAAACAGAACAATCATAATCAAACGTTGGACGTCTAGGCATCGATAGGCGGAACTTGGAAGATACATGCGACCTTCTGGCACCTCTGATGCTTTGTTCCACTTCCGATAAAATGGCATCCCGCCCCCCCTGTGGCGCTCACTGGCAATAGGCCCTAGCTCGAGACTTATGCGGCGAACACCGATAGAGCTATCTAATCTAAACTTTGCCTTAGGCCTAAAATTGTCTCCTGTGCAGCCCCGAATTCAGTTCCCACTAGACGGCTCTTGTTCGACAAGAATGGCGCCTCGAGCTCGAGAGCGCTACTTCTATTCCCTCCGTCCTGTCGCTAATCTCGTAAATTGAACCACGGAACCTCTCCCACCGGGTCAAGTAGGACCAGAGAACGCACGCAAGCAATGCTTCTGTCAGTGTTCTGCTGGAGAACGTTGTTCCCTGTTCACCAGTGTCCAAGTCCGAGGTTCTGCGTAACGTGACACCACAGTGAGATCGAACCCTCAAGGTGAGTGGCTCATGCATGCACGCGCGGCCACCGGTGACGCACAGATGACCTAGCATATACGCCGCTATGTCCGAGTATACACCGCCTAGGAATCGCTTTTGTTCATCATGATCAAAGCTGAATACAACCACCGGAAATAATCATTGCGGAAGCGCCTGAACACTTCCGGAACCGGAAGGAATACAATTTGCGATTTCAGTTGAGTAGGAGGGAACGAGAAAGAGAATAAACCTTGTCTGTGCGGGGAAGTGATAGGGCATGATAGGCACGTATGAAGAGCCGAATGAGCCGGTGGGTAGATGGTAAGCACTGAACTCGATATAATTGCAAGGGACACATGGGTGGGATGTTTCTCGGATCGCAGCCGACTCGTCCACATGCTCATAGTTGCCCTCGTGAGCAAGGTCATATCTTAGCCATTGGGGACCCACAAGTTTGCCCTTTTGGCGATGCGTTGAGAAATATATAATTGATATACAGTTTACTGACGACTACGTAGCGCACTATGCATATTGAACACTTCAAATACATAACAGAGGGATTTGAATAAATAACTGATACAAGCAAGATGAGCATCACAAATTGGTCGAGTCAGAAAGCAGGGAGAGAGCCAATAATATAGAGGACATAATCATAAGACGACGCGGAAACTATTCAAGACCCGTCTATCTTCCGCGGATAACGGGGTATAATTACTTGGAGCAGGAGGATTAAGGAGGACAGTCTGAGGCGCATAGGAAGTGGCAGGTAATTCGGGACGTGTGCGAGGTTCTGTCAGGGCAGCTATACCCGGCAGAGACCGGTCATGGGGTTGCAGTCTTTGCGTGGAAGATTGAGACGGTGGGTAAAGATGGCGTTGCATCGGGGATAAAGAGCTGGAGTGCGAGGAGGAGACGGAAGATATCGACCTAGGAGGAAGCTCGTGGGAGGGCACCCTCTGATGTGAATACGGATGGGGATCGGCTTGAGCAGGGAAATCCGCTAGAGAGTACCCTTCCCTGGTTTCGTTGATCAAGTAGCGATCATTTCGGACCCCATTGGCTTTGCTGGACATAAAAATTCCCTCTGGCACTCGTAAACTGCGAAGATAATCGTAACTTTCGATGACTGGGAGTTGCAAGTAGTCATCTCCCGAGAAGTAGGCTACGACATGCCATTTACGTGGGTGACTCGATCCTGGAAGATAAACCAGAGCTGAATACGTTTGTTTAGTAAGCCCGTTGGGACGGTTGGGGCGGTCTTTGCGTCTATTGGCTGGTGGCGCGGCAGCAAGTGGATCTGTGGCTCGCCTTGCTCTAGACACAGGTTATGTGTAAACAAAGTTCTGAAAATCACACCATAACACTGATTACCTGAGAGCTGCTTTCGCATCCTTTTCTTCCTGCGTCGTCTCCATCTTCTCTTCATAGAACAGGTAATCTCCACGCATACGACTTTGCGACCTGACGAGCGCCACATGTAAGCATCTTGCTTGAACAATCAGTAGACGATCAAGGTATACCGACCATCTTCTTCCATCGGTCCAGCGTAGGAGGCCACCGTCGTTTTCTGCTTCTTCCCAGACAAAGACGTTTCCTGAAGCTAGTCGTTCGCGCTCGTTGGAGGTCAGTCTGCGCCTGATCAAGGGAAGCATGTTGAGCCTAACGGCTTCAAGAACGACATGGGCGTCTTTTGCGTCACGCACGTGGAGAGCAGGATGAGTTGGAGGCCCGGTATGGATGATAGTCGAGGGCATGGTGGCCACGGATAGGTTGATTGACAGATTGGGGACAAGATCACAGCTCACACCTCTTATATACCGCGATGATCGCTGGGGATGTGCCGCTCAAACAAGCCCGGTCGGGTAATTTAACAGGCATGGCAATGGATCAAATTCCTGAAGGGCACAGAGATCAGATCTGCGGATACTGACGAAGAATGTTTGGCGAGGAGCAAAACAAAACGCGTGGTATACCCACAATTGCTAGTTTGTTCTTGATTTAGGGGACTGAGCACGGAGATCTTGCAAACGTGGATAAAAGAAACTTGAAACTTAACATGAGACAAACCTTAATTCGTCCCCGTAGACAGGCACTGGTGACAACCTGTTAAATACAGCTCGATCTATCAGAGGTCCCCATTTCCTTATGGCATAGCCGCGTAAGTAGACAGAATAGTCCGGTTTACCTTCTCACAGTGCGTGCCAGGAAGAATGAACATTCCTCTCATGCAAATCGTGGTAAAACTTCGGATGATGTGATTTTCCCTTATGGCGGTGAAGCTCCCAGCGGTCTTATCTCCACCATACCTGCTCTAAAGTACTCACCTATGAGCGCAAAGCGCCCTGTACACATCTACGCAGTATCGCCGCCATCAGTCAGCGCGTCTCTCTTGCAAAATGCTTGTTCTGTGATCGCGGAGTCAAAGACCACTAGTCGGGAGTCACTGTAAAACAGACTCCGTACATCCGTGAAGCACTCGTGAGTCACATCCGAGGTCTGAACAGTAACCCATAGCTGTGACTCACCTGAAAAGCGCGCCTCGAACCACGGTCGCCAGTGCGTACCTCTTGCCATCTGTCGCTGTTCATGCCAACGATGACATCGGAGTTATTAAGCCGGCGGTGATCAAGTATGTAGACCTGATGCTGAACGTTATGATCCAGACGCGCGCCGCAGACGCCCAATACCAGTGCACTGTTACTAAGATTAATACTTCCTTAAGGAGGCGTCCCGATGGTCGCTCTCAGTCCCTGTGTTTCAGACAGGTATTCACTTAACGGAAGAAAACGATATTTACAATCTTTGCGACACCAAGATGATGGTGTTAATCATTCGGAAAGATACCATTTGGACGTCAATTGATCAACAAACAGGGAAACCTAACGGCCAGTGGAAGTAGGGGTAGCGCATCGCTCATTGCGATTTATCCTTTGAAGATCCCCGTCGTTCCCGAGGATCTTCTCCAAGTGGGGACGAAAGCTAACTTTAAGCAATTGGTTGCAAAAGACGCAGATATCGATCAAGGACGCGCGTGTTAATCTACATGTGACAATCGACTCGGCAGCCGAAGGAAAATTCTTCTGTGAGTTTCTTGTACCATACCTGAAGTTGAAACCAGTAAGGACAGCCAAGCAAGATGAGGGGGCCGTTCTCGGTCGTGGGTTGTATGAAACTTGTCTGATAAAGACCCTCCAAACGAGGCGCGGTCGAACATCCATGCTGGTGTTTAGAACTGAGCTATAACGACACCTCGGTGTCAGCATCCGAAATTACCTGCGATGCACGGAGTGCAAGAAAGTTAGCCAGCGACCTCGCAAGGTTTCGCTGCTTCTTACCAAGTTTAGTGGTACAATCACTCGAAAATGTATAAGATCCTCGTCACTACTTAGGTGTGTCTTGCACGAGCTCTCAGCTAGTCTGAAAGAGAACTGAAGATGTGTATTGTTCCACGAGTCTCGCCAAGGTGCTGCGGAGCATAAATGCACTACATAATCTATAGGAGACAGCAACTTTAAAAGTTTTTAATGGGGAGACATCGTGAGGCTACAGACATGTTTCGGGAGCGCTGGATACAAACTTATGCGGTTGAAACTTGACGTTGATCCTGAAACTAATCAGAAATGCTTCCGCTGACAGACGATGATCATCAGTTTGCCGCGATTAGGTGTGATCCAGCTCTTGTTAACAGGCATGCAGAATCTCCAGCCAAACATGCAACGAAATAATCGTGCGCTGTGCATCGAATCCGAAGTGACCAAGATGGTCGAAGCAAAGAGTGTATACTTAACATCGCGAGATCGTATCATGACGTTGTCGAGCCCCTTATGTCACAACAGTCAAAATCCTTCGGTACCCAGCTGTCAACTAGGCGTTATTTCTGTTTCGTGGATTTGTCATCCGGTGGCTCTCGATTGTGTCTCCGGTTCGTTCGGTATAGTCTGAAACAATCCCTGCTTATCAGTGAGGGGCTGCTCGGAGTTGCTCGGGAACCACGCGGGAAACCAAATCACAAACAAGCTCACCAGACAATCCCAAAGTCGCCCGGAAGTGCGCTTACGTCGTTCATGTCATTTGAATGGGATCATGTGGTATAGCTAGACCGAGCTGCCCAAGCTCAAGTTGCCCCGAGAACCCCGAGTAGTATGCTTCGACACATCGCATCACAGAAATAACTGATCGTCCAGGTATTAATAAATTCATTATTAGCGAATAGTCGACGAAGGTGGACTATTAAGTCTACACATACCTGCTTACCTCCGGCCCGGGGGTGAGACAGGATGGTGGGTGCATTCCGATCGCGGGAGTGTCGAGTTGAACACCTACATCCCCTTTTGTGTGAAACTGATTGAGATAGTTCATGTTAGGAGATACCGGTGATCTAGCCTATGAGGTGTGGGATCACTACTGGTGGCACAACCTTGATTAACCGGACCATTATTCTCCCGTCCTGCCGAACAGTTTGTTAACATCACCTACGAGGATCATGAAAAAATCGATCCAGTCCTTCTTTCCACCGAGCGAATCAGCACGAGATCACAAGTAAATTCTCACCTGGATGCTAGTCAATAATTATCTACACACTTTGGTGGAGGTAATAGTCAAGAGCCAGTAGACTAGCCAGTCACTACCAATTATTAGGTAATATGTGACTCCAACACTCCTATTGAACTTGTTGTTCAGGATCGGGTTGTGTCAGTGCAACTCGAACTTGAAGCCCCTTCGAAACTGTCAGATTCAACATCGCCGCACGTCTCGCTACAATACGATGAGATCGGGTATGCGTTATGACTTATTTTTGAGGTCTTGAATTTTTAGGTCTTCTCCTGACGATCTCTTGGCAGTCAGTCACAAGGGCGACGGAGGTTTATCCATCACTCCAAAGATGATGACAATTCTCGATCGGCCTGGGTTTATCAACATAAAAATGGGCAGCGAATCACTTCGTAGAATGTTCCAAACGCGTGAATAACCATTTCTCGCCATATGGTATACGTCCAACGACACAGCGGATGTTTGCATCCGAAGTTAAACCCCTGCTTTGGGACATGTAGGCACCATCGCGATTTTCTTTTTTAGTCTCGTTCGTGAACTGACAACAATCTCTGGACCTTCTCAGAGTTTATACAATATGATATCAACAAACTGTTCCCCTTCGCCCTTGCTTGCGTGTCCGGGGACTATGACGCGGTCAAAGAGGTAAGTCAATCACGCTCTTTCACTCTCCACGACCGTCGCAGAATTCATAAAAAAAATCCGCCACTCGTCCAGGCAATTGAGGATGGCACAGAACCAGACCTGGGATCCACCCAAACTCCCTTCCAATTCGGTTTCGTCACCTTGACCGTCTTTGGTGCCCAACGCCTCCGCAAGGATGTTCCGGGACTACCCATGCGACACCTTGAAGTCCTCACTCTACTCATCGCCAACGGTGCACCACCCAGCATTCCCGATATTTCAGGACACACCGCTCTTCATCACGCTGTCACTCCACCTATCGGACATGCTGAGCTGACGAAAGCATTACTCGAACAAGGCGCGGACGTGAACGCGCAGAATAGGTATGGTGAGGTACCATTGTTCCTGCCGTCCCAAGGCGGAGACGTCGAACTTGTCGAACTGTTGATGGAACACGTTGCAGATCTCGATATCGCAGACGGGAATGGGGACACCCCACGTAAATTGTGTATCGTGTTCGGCGCCCAAGTCACGGCTGTCGTGCAAAAATGGGAACGCAAACGCATAGGCGAGAAGGCGCCTTGGGAGGAGAAGAAGTGCGAGAATTGTGGGACGAAGGCGAGTGGGCTGAAACAATGTGCGCGGTGTCATATTATACGGTACTGCTCTCCTGAATGTCAGCGCGAGTGGCCTTTGGGTGCGTGAATATGTGGCTCCTTGGCTGATGGACGACAGGCGCACACTGGAAGACACATAAACCGTCTTGCAACCCCTTCAGCGCAGCTACCACTATTACTCTCAAACCGACCTACGGTCTGGGCGGACAACAGACCACTATTTCCCGTGCTGACCTTACTCGTGAAGCATTTGGGCTCGGTACATCTTCCACTCGTCCATTCAGACCAAGTCTTTCGAAGGACGTGACCGCGGAGAACAAGAGCATGGTCATCAAAATTCAGGTCCCTGTCGATCTTGGGACGAACAGCCCTATCAGCTCAGCTCTCCTCGGATTATAAAGAAGAGGGATTTCGTGTGTACGGTCAGCCGGGAACTCAAATCCGACGGCATATGATGCCGTCGTAAATATCATCAGAAGCAGAGGTGTCGGTGGAGTTAAAGCTTACTTCGCAGCCGAGTTGAAGAACAAGGACGAGTTGGTCGTTAAAACCTCGGAAGTATTGGCCGAGCAGCCCTTTTGATCAACCCACTGAATGATAGCAGTCAAAATCCACATCCCCAGTTGTATCATTGGTATCGCATTGCACTAGTAGCGCAAAAAACTGTTGATCTACAAGAATTAATTGTTGAGGAAATATAGTGCGAGGTATGCAAACAAATCTGTAAAAGGTAGTGGACAAGGAGAAATGAATCCAAAGACATCGCTTCCTCAAACTTCCACAGCCTTGACAGCAGCTTCAAGTTTGCGCTGCGTCTCTGCCATCTCTTCCTCCCACACTTTCCATTCTTGAGGATCTTGAGCCCAAAGAGCGTGACAATCCTGGCAACGTATGTAATATGCAGTCGGTTGGGCGCCGAATCCCAGTAGTGCACTGTGATATCACAAGATCATTAGAGTCAATATGAGTGTGGGCATCAGAAAGGGCAACATGGTCACACGTACAACTCTGGCAAAACGTCCCCAACAGCGTCGATTTCGCCATCCGGCAAACAATCTTCACAGAACGCCCGCGGACACGTCTGGCATCTGTAACCAAACATGAAACACAACAAGGGAATTAATATCCCCACCGAACACTCCAAAATGAGAAGAGAGACAGATCAGGACGGACGGTACGTACCGGAAGAGCATCCCACCGGATTGTGCGGTGTTCCGGCTACATTCCGCACAGCTATGTTGACTGCATGGGATCGAGGGGAGTCGCTTGAGCTGTGCAGGGGTGATACCATGACATTCAGGATGGAAAACTGGACAGATTGATCAAAAACGGTTTCAAGAATGGACAACAAAAAAGGTTAAGGCGTAAACCCCGCCATGGCACGGAAAGCATCGATGAACAGCAAATATCTCGTACCTCGAGGACATTGACTGCACACAACTACTTCGCCTCCATCTCTACAATAGATGCACCAATCCTCCGATTCGTATTTAGCTCTCGACTTTTTCTTGGGTGGGCTCTTGATAATAGGCTAGAATCGCTCGTTTAGGAAGGCGACACCACGCTTGATCAAGATGTATAGATAGCTCACCTCGTTCAATCCCATGTAATCTGCAATAACGTGCATCCCATCTACGACTACGAGGCGGTCGGTCCGAGCACGTTTCTGCAGTTCCTGCCATTCTTGAGCGATTTGGCGGTTATTTTGTGCCCGATCGACTACTTTGCCTTCGAACAAACGACTTTGGACTTGAGCGACTCCGCTCAACAGGCGCCGTTCCTCTTCTTCGGCATCATGTACGAGTTTCTCGGTTTCCTCCGTCTTGACGATAGGTTCATCAGCCTCAGTTTCGGACTTGAGATCCTTCTTCATCCTTGCGTCTCTTGCCCCCTCTCTTTCCTTCGATGAATCCAAGATCTCCTTTATCGGCGCGTTTAAGAATTTCCCAAAATCCATCCCAGTGTCCTCGCGCGAGATGGCACTGCTACCTTTACGCAGGATATCCAACAACTCTGTTGTCTTGAGCTGTTGAGACTTGTCTTCGTCTGAAGGTGAGTCGGTATTGCTGGTATGACTCTTGGACATGACTTTGAGGGAGAGGAAAAGTTTGCGACGAATTCGGTCCAGCATCTGATCTTCAACGCTTCCTCCACAGATCAGGCGGTAAACCTTGTTCTCCGTCTCAGCAAGCCTTACAAGAATGGACATGTCCGAACACCCACCTTGACGACCTTTGTCTGCCCGATACGATGTGCGCGTGCAATAGCTTGCAGATCGTTTTGTGGATTCCAGTCGGAATCACACATAATAACCGTGGACGCTTTGGTGAGGTTGATACCTAGACCACCCGCTTTCGTAGATACCAGGAAGACTTGATACGCTATCCACAACCAAAATCAGTACCCTAAAACGAACGAACTGAACACCTTACGTGACTTTTCCTGCTGGAACTGGATGCGGTAGGTGAGCCCGATGTAAAGACACAGCAAGCGAGACACTCACCAATTTGATGTCCAGAGTACGCCGTGGGCGCGTAGTGCCTCCATCTAATCGTGCATAAGGTATTGAACGGAGGTCCATGAAATCCTCCAGCATATCCAACATGCTGTCCAAAAGGAAGTCACTAGCGGTCGAGCATTTGCGGTCTCTTATACGTACCTAGTCCATTGCTAATCCATCACGCATATCAGATCAGGGCTCATACATGGTGGTTGGGCGAACACGTACAGAGAAGATGAGGACGCGTTCGCCCTTTGGCAGGATGTCGGCAAGGACCTTGTCGATGACGATGAGTTTGGAACTCGATGCGACAACGTGTTCGCCAATGGTGTACGGTTCTGGTGCTGCGTCCGTGAGCAAATAAGGATGGTCGCAGACTTTGCGAAGTTGCATCAGCAGATTCATCAACTTCCGCCAACCTGACGAAACAAAGTTAGCGATCTTACAACGCCGTGAAATACTGGTGGTCACTGACGGTTTGCCTCGCCGCTGGCAGTTCTCTTTATCTGTGTCGCAATTTGTTGTCTGACTTCTCTGCGCCCGTCATCGTCCGGTCCATCTTCGAGCTTACTTGTGAAGATTTCCTGTAGGTCCAATGTATCCATCCGTGTCAATAATCTATAAGTCCAGAATCTCTGGGCTTCCGTCATAGGTATGAACACCGTCAACTCCTCACGTGGTGGAACACTGATCTCCACGGAGTCCTTCGTACGTCGCATCATAATCACCGTGAGGAGTTCCTGTGCAGCTTTGAGGATGGGAATAGAGTATGAGCCCTTGGCAAGGTTGAAGGAATCGCGGAACAACCGTTCCGAAGCAAGGGTAAAGACCGTAGGATATAGCCAGTGCAGGAGACCCCAAAGCTCTACCAAGTTGTTCTGTACGGGTGTACCTGTCAGGACTATGCGCATATATGCAATCAATATCGCAGGTAAGGTCCGAGTCAAACCTGGAATACACCTACTCAATCGGTAGAGTGAACCGAGACCTTTGGCTTTGCCAGCTAGCTGGGTCTCTGAGTTCTTTATCCTATGGCCTTCGTCAAGGACACAGTAGAACCACCGTCGCGTTTTGAACCAGTTGTCATCCGCAACATATGCATCGTAGGTTGTGATACAGATGTCAAATGTTATTTCTCCATTCCGCACGCCGTTCTTGAGACGGTCACGCTCAGGTTGTGTGCCGTGAAATCGGAGTACGCTGAAGGAGGGTAGCCAGCGTACAACTTCCTATAGCAAATGTTCTCTAGTCAGTGTAGGACAAGAATTATGAGGCAACGAGACAACAATTTGCCATGAAGACAGGACGGACAGGGGACAAATAATGAGATGGGGATCTTGCGGGCCTGAAAGGAGCGACGCGTTACTAAACAACTACATTGCGAGAACGAAGCATACCGTTGGAATGTTCCTTGATGTATGCAAAGAGGGACAGAGTCTGCAGAAAACATGTCAGAGGGTAATCCAATGACTGAAAACCACCCAAACCTGCAGTGTCTTTCCAAGGCCCATCTCTGTGAATACCATCAGGGACTACGCGCAGAACCGATTTGTCGACTCACCATCGCCAAGGATGCAATTCATTCCTATAAGTTCAACAATCAGAAATCTGCCAAGAAACCAAGCACTGGAACCGACCGTTGTTATACATGTACACGAGGAATGCCAGCCCTTGCAGCTAATCGAAGCTTTAGCATCCAATTGAACCACCTCGGCTCAGCGCCACATACTTGATAGTCCTTCATCGAACCACCCTGAATGAGCGCTGGCTGTTCCGTCAAAGCATGGAATGGAACATATGACACTTTTTCGCCAATGTCAGTTGTCTCTTTCCGGAGTGTGTCGAAAAAGTTAGTAGTAGGTAAGAGGGGTTGGAATAAATCATGATGGCGGAGCAACCAGCGACGCCTCGCAGCTTCTATCTGAACCCGCTTCGCATTGATCACGATCGTGAACGCTTTTTTGTCTTGCATTTTCTGCTTCTTCTGAACGATCATATCTGGTGCTTCTTCAGCAGAAACCGATGTATTACGCGTCCGTTTTCTAATTGATGTAGTTGACGCGGGTATGCGAATGGCGTTGAGTTTCGGGGCTGGTGAATGATCGGGCGGTGTAGCATCTCCGACGACGGTCGCGCTCGTGCTCCGCCTCGAGCTCGACTTCCCAATAACATCCAGTTCGTCGATCTCTGACACTTGGTCAAATGGAAGCTGGACCTCAATGTTCGCCATCGCGTGTGGTTCAAGCTAAGGACGCGACTTGCCTCGATACAGAGGAAGTTCAGGGCAGGCAGTAACGCGTCTCAATTTGAGTCTGCCACATCAAGCTATCCTAACATTTATTTATTTACTTATTTACTTATATCTATTTTCGCTACTAGTACCCTACCTTGTCGACTGGCCAGGCAAGTTGAGGACGATTATAGTACCATGGGTAGAAGGAAGATGCTTGTGATCAGGTGCTACTTGTGTTCATTGAAGGCGGAGCTAGGAAAATGTTGTAATTTTTATCAAAAGGTAATTAGGTGATGCATCAAGGTGGGCGAGTTGTCTTCATACCAAGGAGGCCAAGGTCACTCCGACTTGAAAAAGGATCAAAATCAATTGATCTCCCGACAGCTGCAGCGTTAAGCATGCAGTGATGTATATGGTTGGCGGAACACATAGATTGCTCGATGTGATGAGATAAACTCTGCCTTCCCATAAAGTTGGACATTGGCTCTTACCACGGTGTAACTCGCTGAAGCACAAGCTCCCATCGGTATCTACCACATGCAAACGGATTAACAGTATCGCGAAATGAGCAAGTCCCAAGGTCGAGGAACATCCATAAATACAATGTACTATCCCGGTCCCGGTCCGACTGAGTGACACTCCAAATATCACCATAGCGAACCGCTGCCACGGTTGTCTTTTTCTCTAACTAGAGCCGCTCAGCATGACTGAAACTACTGACTTCCTCGATTTTCAAGTTGGTGACGAAACATTCAAAACATGGTACAAAGTTGTCGGCGACCTTACATCGGGTGTCAGACCTCTCGTCACTCTCCATGGTGGTCCAGGGATGTCTCACATCTACATGATCTCCCACAGCGAGATCTTCACGACCTATGGTATCCCCGTCATCTTCTACGATCAGCTCGGTATCGGCGCGTCTACCCATCTCCGCCATAAACCCAAAGAATTTTGGACGGTCGAGCTCTTTATGGATGAGCTCGACAATCTCGTGAAGAAACTTGGGATCGAAAATGACTTTGATTTGTTGGGTCACTCGTGGGGTGGAATGCTCGCTGCTGATTACGCTTCCTCGCGTCATCCCAAGGGACTTCATCGTCTCATTATTGCAAATGCTCCGCCGTCCCAGGCTCTCTGGGAACAAAGTATGGCTCAACATTTGAGCAAATTCCCGAAAGAATATCAGGAGATGGTCAGAAGGCATGAGAGGGAGGGAACGACATCGTCAAAAGAGTACCAAGACGCGGTGCGGGAATTCTATAATAAACATACATGCCAAATCATTCCTTGGCCGGAAGAGTTGGTGGCATCATTCAAGTCAACGGATGAGGACCCGACGGTGTATCTGACTATGTGAGTGTGGTTTCATGTGTTATCGTTCTACTCATAGACGGCGATTCAAATAGGGTGGGTACATCCGAGTTCAACACAACGGGCACGTTGAAGCCATGGACGGTGATTGATCGTCTCCATACCATCACTTGTCAAACTCTCATCGCAAACGGTCACGAGGAGGGTGCACAGGACTTTGTTATTGCGCCTTTTATCGAGAAAATCCCTAAGGTGAAGTGGGTTAAGTTTGCGAAGAGCCATTGTCCTTTCTGGGAGGATAAGGAGTATTACTTTGAAACGATTGGGAACTTCTTGCTAGCTTAGCGCAGTTTTGATACTCGGTCCGTTTATGAGATCGAGCACTGTACATTTGGAGCTCCTGTAAAGGGGCTATATGACCTTTTTTGGTCTGGTCCCTATTCCCCTCCTTAGTTCCTATAACATCTAACGAGGTTCTCGACGTTTTCAGGTCCTCTTATTTTTGTATTGTGTTCCATGTAACTAACCGGCGATTATCTGGTAATCTTCGTCCTGTCCGTGCTCGCAATCGTCTACAAATGATATCTGAAGCAAGGATAAGGGGGTAGCAGCTCTATCATTGGTGTGGCAGCAACTGCGTCAAGCACAGCCTCAGGACAACAGTCTACGCGATTGCCTCGCCTCTACCACCCTTTCCCTCCTTCTCTTCAATATTCCAAGTCCTCGCTGGTTCAGATAGATCACCGCAAAAGTTTCAGATCCGTACCGTCTTTAGTTGACATTCCGTGATATGCATATTGTGTCTTGGTTTGTCGCCAGCTCAGACTGGAAATTGCTAGAACATCATGATGGCTGTTCCACGATCAGAGAGGCCAGTCAACGAGCTCCACTGACTGCGCTCGAACATTAACCATCAAAACATACCTCACGGTTCGAATTGGTAGACGGAGCCTTACCTGCGCGCAACTGCCCAATTCTTCGCACGCCTCTGGCAGCGCCTTCAAGCCAAGAATGATTACTACTATCATCGACTTCACTTCGCCGTACATCTCTCCACAACCACAGCAATCAGGTCAGCATCAAAAGGCGTTATTCATATTGTGCCTGAGGATGTTGAGCGGCGGACGACGTCGTTTGGTGGCCCTGAACAGTGAAAATCCGGAAGTCGAGCTATAGACTCTACGTTCGATTATGATCAGCACTACTATTCTTCCTAATCGCTTTGGTGAATACCTTCACGTAGCCTGCTTTTCGTCACTGATCACAGGATCTCGGTTTGCACGAGCCTGTGCAATACCACGAACTTGCTAGCGATTTCGAGAAGAAGACTCATCTCGCTCCTGCCATCACTCATGACTGGTTCCAAATATACCCACAAGTTATAACTTGACTAGCTTGATATATTGCGACATGGGACTTCGGTTTACACCGACTCACCTTGCCCGAAATATCGTTTCTGGTCTAGAATGTGCTGAACTCCTTGAGGCTTGTCTGCCAGATGCCACTCTAAAACGCCACTGACACTGACAGAGCTTTGAACTTAGTCTCCACGCTTTTTAGACACGGACTATTTTCGGCTTTTTGGACATCCCGAGCTGCACTCACTCTTCGGCATGTTCAACGCCGTCTTACTCATGTTTTTTTCTTGCTGACTGGAACTGCACGTGTTATGCTCCGTTGTCGCTAGTGCATAGCCATTAATGACGCACAGGACTTTCATCATTGTACAATGCAGAGAAACCTCTGGTTGGATCAATTTGAATACGCGCTCAAGCTGTCCCATCCCCCTTTAAAGTCATTTTCTCTAGGTCTGTAGGGACTTTTCTCGCACTCGGCTAACTCAAATGAACGTAGAGATGACATGCCGCACAATCGGACTGCACACCCCGCTGGTCGCTTGATTAGGAGCAGGCTAGACCAAACCCAGATGCGGCATGGTGCGCACAATCACCATCTCTCGGCTTGTCTTGCCCGATATTGAAGGTCACATAGCCGAGAGTCCCTAGGATATAAAGTCGGTGGGTATGCGCAGAGACGATCCCAACAACATCCCTTGTTCTCTCAGACAGCTCTCGCTTTCCTCCAAACTTGAATCTCTGGACCATAATGCAATTCGTCAACACCGCACTTTTCATTCTTGCCTTGGCTGTCTCTGCTATGGCTCAATTAACCTTGACGTCGATCAACATCCCCGCTGCCAATAGTGTTCTGACTCCCGGTACCAACGTCAATGTGCAAGTTGGCATGGATGACTATATCCAAAACATCGAGAATCTTGTGTTGGTCGTTGGTCTTCAGCAGTGTTACAATGGCGTCTGCTCGTCGGCTTCTGAGAGCTTGGGAGCTGTTCTCTACGATGGACCGTACGACCCATACCAGACAGGGGACTACAGCTCCACGTACCATAATTTCTATCAGAACGTCACCATTGCCATCCCTTCAAGTTTCCCATCCGGCGCCGCGTCGCTGACCGTTCTCAACCTGTACGCTGTCGGGGACGAGTACGGCCCAAACATTGAGTATCTGAACCAGAACATTACAATCGCTTGAGAGTGATTGATTGACGTCATATTGACATCGGGATGTTGTACGCGTGGCGATTGCTGCAGATGGCGCTAGTCTCGATTTGTCTTTCTAGTTTTAGAGTTTGATCGTGTGTTTTACTGTATGTTGCGGACACGTCTTTGACTTTCACGCGTATATTAATAATGTTCAGATTTATCGTGACTGTTGCGCTGCTACTGTTATTCGACGTGCTTCAAGTATTGTCCTTCAAGAAAGTGGTCTGGCGCGTTTGACAATTCGGACTCGATCTAGTATACGCTTGATGCGTTTAACCAAGATCTCTGAAAATTTGGTTATAATTACTGTCCATGTCCATGTCCACAAATATCAAAACAGATAGCTAGAAAGTCCAAGGTCCGAAATTACTGTCAGCTCCCTTCAGAACTCAGGCAGCAACAACAGTCACGTTCTCGTTCAAATAATCAACAATCGGTTCGTAAGACGCCTATAGGCCAACCAAGTTCCCATTAGCCCACGCCCCCAATCATAACCGCCTCACACAGAGCACGACTCACCCCGACCATGAAGAAATTGATGACGTTCAAGGAAGCAGCACCGGTAGGAATGTCCGAGGGAACCTGCACAGTGTAATTCTCATAGTACGTGCCTGGTTCGGGGTTGTATGGTCCTTGGTAGAGGATGTTACCCATGAAAGAGCTTGCAGGGGAACATGACCCATAACAGTGTGCGAGCCCGATCACTATCGCGACGACGTCGATGTTCTCTGGGTAACCACCCATACCGACTTGTACTGTGATATCACTGCCAGCTGTCAGGGTGCTTCCAGGGGGAGGATATGTGAGCTGCGTCGACTGTGCCAAAGCCAAGCCAGTCAAGAGCGCAACGAAAAGTACAATGTTGAAGAAATGCATGACTGGAGGAGAAAAGCGAAAACTGTAGGAGGGGAGGGGGGGTTATTTGATGCTCGGCGCTCTTCGTATCGACCGCTTTATATCCCTTTAGGTGACCTGAAATTCTGAACCTCAACTTCTTACAGCTGAAATATCCCCCCACGCCTCATGTGCATACCCTCAGGCAGCCTGTTTACCCTATGATGCCCACAAGTCAATCATTGCCCGGATCACCTTTTTCAAACGCGACACGGGTTTTCCCAAGAGTGTTGCTTATGGGGTGAAGCGGACATGGCTCGTGGTGGAGGCCACACACTTACGTGCGTGAAATGTTGGATGAAACTTGAGGCTTGAAGGGTCATATTGTTCGGCCCTTTGCCCTCATCATGATCCGCAGGGTGAATCGTGGATCGTGATGCATGATGATGGTCTATCTGCGTCCTTCAGCTTACCATCGGACAGAGTCGGAGAAACTCGGACCACGAATACGCCGGTCGTTCAAAGATGATCAACTGGCCGTTGGAGACGGGTCAGTGCGAATTCAAATTACAGGGGAGGCGTCGCGAACCTGAAAGCAGCTCACGCACATCGCCCACACAAAAGAGGTGGACTCAGGCACAATGTCGTGGGTAGGCTGTGGCAGCTGCGCCACGACCTTCTGGAGGGACTAGCGACCCTAAGGCGACCTTGGCATCATAACGCATCGAGGGCGAGCACAGCTTAAGCTTACGGGCACGACTGACCTACGTGCGACGAATTGTTCCTTCTTGACATATGTGATGTGATTCTGTTGCCAGGTCGCTGACCTGTCCGAGTCAATAAGATGTTGAAACTGTGAGATACACGCGACAAAATATCAAATACAATAGCACGGAGCGTCCATGTTTCGTAAAAATGTCGTGAGACTGCAGGGGAGGGTTGGGAAAACACTTGAGAGTTGATCAGACAATTACACTATGTACCTTACCGCACCTGCGTTCCAATGCCCTGATAGTGTGACAACCAGTTGCGCGAAGCCTCCACGGTGGTCCATCTAGGGACACGCATGAACAACGTGAGGGTTATCGAGTAGAGTCTTTCCCAACTCTTCCCTGTCAACACTTGAAATTTGAATCTTCAGGTTTGAAGTGATCGTCCGTGAGGGTATCCCATACTCTGGAGTCACGCATACAAGCAGTTTCGCATCTTCGATCAATCATAATAACTGCATCTATTATACAAAATATTGCATAGTACCCTAGAGGCAGATGTGCGGTGAGCAACAAGCGCGAAGGAATATGTGATAAATAGTTGATGGTGAAGAACGATGGGAGTCTACTTACCAACTTCCTAGTCTGCATTCCCTTGTCCCGCTCGTTCTCCTCCGCTGCTCCGAACACGGTGAAGTACCGACCAACAGCTCCTCCATTCACATCCTTGCTCTCTTCATCGCCGTTCCTCAGCCCCCCATCGCCGTTACCCCTCCCTCTAATCGTCAGAATACTTGCCATGTTCCCACATCGATAACAATAATTAGGCGCACTCCATACCGTAACGAGTGCTTCGTCGAACATGTATTTGTATCCTTCTTGAACAAGCTGATGGGCCCGCGCTATGAGGGTTAGATCATTCGTATGATTGAACTCCCGCGTGACGTCTCCTCCAAATAACCATCCTGCACCGCGGGGACTAACGGCCCAGGTATCAATGTCTTCCGGATCTGACCACATGAGATCACAGAAGGCGCCCTCGTGCGGGATTTCTTGGGCACGAGACAGCACTCGTATTTGATCTAGTGTACGTATGTCGGGTGAGAGACCACCATGTACACAAAGAGTTTCTCCATCGATTATCTACAAGTAGGCAATTTCATCATGACATCAGACAATGGACGGATGGTGGCACTTATAGCGGCAAGGTTTAAATAGTCGAATACATTACAGCAAGCTTTCCATACCGCCGCACTACCATACTTTTGTTGACATTCGTCATAGAATCCATAAACTTGTGTTATCTGTCTACTTTCATGGTTTCCTCGTAGTAAAGTAACTTTATCCGGGTATCTTGCTTTGAAAGCCAATAAGAGGGATACAGTCTCGAGACTGTAATGACCCCGATCTACAAAGTCGCCCTGTCACCGCAAGCAATCGAAATTCGCCGAATGAAGTGCACCACGACAAAGAAGGCCATTAAGTATCGACCGTTTCAGCCAAAGCGACACCTACGTGCCATAAAGATATAGCTCGTCTCTGGAATGGTACCGCCCTTCCTAAGTAACTCGAGGAGATCCCAAAATTGACCGTGGATGTCACCACATATCGTGACGGGTGAAGAAACAGGTTGGATGTTTGATTCTTCCATGAGTATACATCGAACGGTTTCGCAAAGAACCTTCATGTCTGGTTCTGGTAGATGTTGGCAGTTCATGAGCTGAGATATCCATTTGTCTGGGTCGTAGGTCATCGCGGACGTGAATGTCGAGGATCAAGAGCAAGCGAACCAGATGTGGGAATTCTGACTTGCCGCGACACGCGACCAGCTCAAGCAAGCCAACGTCAAGCTCACAGTTCATCTATTTTTCAGTCCGAGCTCGCTGCTCGCGACGTCCACCATGCAACTGTTACGGTGTCTGCTTTCTCTATCACTCTTCACCTTAGCTGTACGAGCCATCCGCGAATCTGAGGTTGGCATTGTCGACTGGCACACTAAGCTCGTCGGTGTGCCCCGCCACGAATCACAACTGACCGCACCTGTACTGCGCGACGACATTGTACTCACTGCTACTGGCAATAATGTCGTGGCAGCCCTCAATACCACCGATGGCAACATTGTTTGGCGAACTATATACGACGCCGAGGATCCCATTATTGGGTTTAAAATACACGACAACAGCGTATATACGCTCTCCGGGCCTAGTGGGTCGACTCTCCGTACATTCGACGTTTCAACAGGCGACCTCGTCCTTGAAAAGCGACTGCACAACCCCGTGGAAGGCAAAATGCATGATCGACTCGGTCTCGGAGTTGCGATGTCACTAATAGATGGTCAAGATGGAATTCGCGCATTCACGCTTGCAAACGGCGACACCATTCGATGTATTAACCCAAGTACTGGTGATATTTTATGGGAATGGAGGTCTCCTGACCAAGGGTACGTATCATTCGTAAAATCCATCCATCCAAATATCTCCTGATATCGAATCCCCAGTTCCCTTGTCATGTACACTCAGATCTATCCTGACACGCGTACATCCACCTTGTACGTCGCGGGTCTCGCCAAATCCGTAGTCTCGTATACACTACACGCTACGACGCTTGATTTTTCCACGGGAGAAGTCATCGCAAGCGTAAACATACCTGGTAACTTGGCAGACGGACTGAGCGATTTCTTCCTCGTCGGGCCTATGCGACCCTCGCCTTCGCTTGAAGCAACTACGAATGGAGGATCCGATGCAAATGCTGACGAACCCGGACCATTTCTGGTCTGGCTTACTCCTTCGTCAACTTCTGCTCGTACTCCTTTGTCTCTGTACTCAGCACCCCTTTCTCCTCTATTGCAAGGCAAAGTGTTGACGATCCCAGACTCAACATACAAGCGTCTCGTTGACGTTGGGCTTGCAAGCGATGGATTGTTTATGGCCTTTCGGGATAACGGCGCAGCAGAGGTAATCGGCCATGCAAGGAATGGGTTGGGTGTGCGGAAGGTATGGGACTTCGGTAACGTGGTGAGTGAGACATCATCAATAACGCGAATTTCGGTAGTCGTACGCCGACTGAAAGGTACTCAGACAGCTTCCAATATCATTTCGCCGTCGCATTTCGTTGGTGCCCTCAACGAGAAGGGAGAGCCACGCATAGGAAGGGTTTATTGGTCTAACTCTTACAATGTGGGTTCCGTTTGCTGAGAAAGAGCACTCAGGCTAATCACTGATTCAATCATCTAGCAAGTCATTCTTCAGACTCTCGAGATGAACGTGGACGAAGGTACAGGCAAGGTAACCGGTTTCCTAATTCCTTTCGAGACCCACGAACATGGAACCCTTAGACATGTACGCACTTCTTTGTGTTTTTGAACACTGAACATTTGACCGCTATGTACGTTCAAGGTCACGTTTTTACCTGCGCCTTCCTCGGGCGCAGCAAATGACACTGTGCATAAGATACTCCTAGTCACCTCCACTGGCTCTGTCCAACTTTGGGCCCATAATTCTCTTCAATGGATACGCGAAGAGTCGCTAACCACCGTCAAAACTGCTACGTTCGTCGAGCTTCCTCGCGAAAGAGGAGATGTGACAGGCGTCAGTGGAAAGGAACGTTTCTGGAGCCAAGCGGCAAGACAAATCGAAGATGCGAAGATATGCTCTGAGATTTGTCCCGCATCGACACCTCTCATTGGCATATTTTCTTACAGAATCTACCTGGTTATATTGTCCGTTTTGTCACCAGGTTTGTGACTGGGTTATATGCGTCGTCATCGTCTCCTGTTTCACCATCTCCTTTATTTGATGTTGTTGCATCGGGTGTGCCCCACTCCCATCCTTCCCGGTTGCCTGCCTCCACTACGTCGGAGCTTGTTTGCGATTTATTCTCCTTCCGTCAACTCATCATCGTTTCTACCTCTTATGGAAAATTGTTTGCATTGGATTCTTCAACTGGAGCGATCGTTTGGAGTCGGCTTCTTGGACTTGGATGGGCTGCTAAAGTAGGTGGGCAGATCATCCCGTCGAAGGTCTTCGCCGTGCGGGGAAATGAGACGGAATCGAATGGTAACGGGAGCCGAGATGGTCTCGCGTTGGTCACCCAGAGGAAAGCTGATAACTCATTGGTGGATACCGTTATCTTCCACTTTGATCCTTTGACTGGTGAAGATATCAAGTTCACCACCCCCAAGACGGGTCAACCCAATAGTCACCGAATAAATGTTAAAGGTGCTAACGGTAGATGGGTTAGTGCGCTTGAAGGTGTGGACGTCATCGCAGGCCCAGCAATAGAGGTGTTCTCGGTGCCGGATGGTGAACATACGATTGGAATGTTGGACGAGTTCTTGCAGGTGAAATTTCATCTTCTCTGCGTCCTAGCAACCTTTATTCATTCCTTGGCCCTGTCCCTTTCACTTCCAGGTCCAATTATATCCCGATACCCCAACTACACGTGCTTCCCTTACATCTCTCGCTTCTAAGTTCTATCTCAACTTACGCGCGGGTGACCAAGTCTATGGTCACCAGTTCGGTCTCAATGACGACCTTTCCGACCTCCACGTCGCCTACCCAACGTGGAGTGTCTCGTTTGGCGAGGACGAAAAAATTATCTCTATCATTCGGAGCTCAGATAAGGGACGCGAAGCTGCCAGTATAGGAAGGGTGAAAGGTGACAGAAGCACACTATACAAGTACCTCAACCCCCATATGAGCATCGTGCTCACCGCGCTCTCTCCTTCCTCCACCCACGCGTCTAAGGCATGTGGTCTGTACGTGATCGACACTGTCAAGGGAACGGTATTGTACCACGTTTCCTTACCAGCTGTAGATGGGAAATGTGACATCCAAGCTGTGTTGGACGAGAATTGGCTGGTGTATTCATATTATGATGATGGCATGGACATTGGGAATGCCAAGAGTCATCGAGTGGTATCTGTGGAAATGTATGAAGGCTATGCTCCGGATGAGAAGATTTCGAGCTCTGACCTCTCGTCATACTCGAACAAGACGGCGCAGTTCTCGGTATACGAACGGGCGTTCATAATACCATATGCCGTCACCTCGATTGCGACTACAACGACTAAACTCGGAATAACGTCGAAAGGTATCATCGGTGCGTTTCTATCTCTGTCTCGGTACAATTTACAAAGCGAGTGATCTGACATGCTTCTTCGTATCGAGTCGTAAAAACGGTGTCCATTCCATCCCACGTCATCTCCTGAACCCTCGTCGACCAAGGTCAAAGCCAACAAGTCAAGAGGTCGAAGAAATGCTCATACAATACGAACCCGTAATACCAGACGACGAGCGACTCGTCCTCTCCCACTACTACGAGGTCCGTTCATGTTTCCTTGTATCTCCCTCTCAATGTGACCCACTGACGATCATGGCTGACTGGTTGATTCCGCTACTAGGTGGCCGACGTAAGAAAGATAGTCACCGCGCCTTCCCGACTGGAGTCGACCTCTCTCGTGCTGGCAATTGGAACGGATCTTTTCCTAACGCGCATAGCACCGTCGGGCACGTTCGATGTTCTTTCTGAAAACTTCAACAAGGTACAGCTTGTGTTGACAGTGGTTGGACTCGTGGTTGCGATTGTGGTGACGAAACCAATGGTGAGGAGGAAGAAGCTACGGGAACGATGGTATCTATGAATGACTGTTTCGTAGTGCTGTTTGTGTGGTACATATCAGATCTAGATGTGGGTGGGGAGCAATATACCTCGTCATGTATTTTATTTTGTACACGCGTCGAACTGTTGGCCACTGTCAGGAGCGCGCTTTTGGTTAGCTATTCAAAGCAGGTCGCACAATATATAAGTTGTGGAGGTAAACGTGCATGTATATCGGGAATATGAGAGCACACGTGTGTCGCTGTGATCATACGAATACACTGGGAGGATCTGCCATGGAGGAAATTATGATCTTTAAAACGGAGGAATGAATACGGAGAACGCAGTGGAAACGTCGTAGATTTCTCTGACTCTTGTTATAAACAGCATGCAGTACTAGTAGGTAGCAGACTTGAAGGGAAATAGGAAATAGTACAGGCAATTTCGCCATCATCCATCTTAGCTGGTGATATGCAAGGCTTGATGTGAATATGTGGACTACTAGTAAACACAAAGGAAACTTTGACATTATGCTCACAGGCAACCGTACAATATCTGTTGTCCCTTCTGATGGATCAATGTCCATTGTAAAAACGTCGCCCTGCTGGATCCAGCTCATGAGGAGTGATCCAAGAGGTGTCTCGAAGCCGCCTTCTGCTGAGGGAAGTCCACTCGTATGCGGTGCAACCGACCAGGTTTTTCCTTGAGGAGAAGTGGCCGTAAGAGCAAGTAGGTAGTACGTCAAGGCGAATGTCGGTCCCGAGCTCCAATCATGCGAGTTACTGGTATATGACGGATCTAGACATCGCGTAGTTGACTGGCAGGGCACGGCGAATCAGGATGGTTTTGCGTACCGTAGTTATATCCATCTCGAGAACGATAACTATAAGGGAGAGTAACATCAATGGTCGAAGCTTCTGGAGATTGGGGAAACACAAACTATAAGGAGCCGTCCGCGGTAAATCCTTCCAGCAGGGTAGACCGAACGCTCAAATTTGTGGTCAACATATACCCCCACTCCGGTCGGAGCAAGTCCATGGCGGTAAAATCATTACCGGATGCAAAATGTGCTTGCAGCTGCCAGTCCCGAACTTAAGATCAGAAGGATAAAAATGATTCAATCTTTACCTACCTCAAATTCGCTGATGAAGGGGCTGATGGTATCCGGTAACTCCGGGGCAACCGCACCGTATGAATTCCAGTTCGCCTGTAACCCTTGGCTCACGCGGTCCACTTGTTCCGCCGATGTCGTGAGATTGAATCAGACAGCGAATGAATTGACATCCTGAGGCGTCAGTACTTCAGTGTTGTCGACGCCTTGTCTCGATACATGCCCACGCTTGGCATCCAGAAGATGTCATTGTAAACGGTCTTGAGAGCAGAGGTCTTGAGGGACCAAGCTGACGCAAGATTGGAATCCTCCATCCATGTCGCCAAATTGGCGCGCTATTGGTTAACATCTGGTACAAGATGGCATTCGCTTCCGCATTGTGACCTTGACCCAGCCGCCCCCAATCTCGCAGCCCGGTCACATTCATAAGTCCTGTTTGGTTTACCTTGCTCTCGATGTAAGCTACGGCTTTTGTGTAATTCGTCCAAATGGTCGAGAGCCATTCCATGTCACCACTGAAAAGATAGTAATTATACGACCCGACCAAGGTCTACATCAGGTATGTATCGGAACCTTGTTGGATGATTCGGGAAGAGCACCAGTGACTGGGTTCTGGGCTGCCATCATAGTAGATAAAGCGTTTCTAGTTGGCAATAGATCGTTAGTGGAAACAAAACTGTGTCGGAACTGCGATGCCCATGTCGCGTGACATCACATTCATGAACACAGAGCATGACGTTGGTCAATAGTACATACCTGGACATACCGCACTATACGTCGATCAGCCAGAGGAAGGGCCACAGAAACAAAAGATTCACCGATCGCGCTTTGCTCCATCAACAATAATGGGACCTGCAACTCCAAGAGTGGCATTGTTCGCCCAGCCTTATTGGACATTCAAGTTCGCGAAATGAATATATCTGACAACCGCTCGTAACAAAAGGTACTTGTCTGTCGGTATTTACAGGAACTGCGCCAGTTTGAACTGTGTACGCTCCAGAGTACCACACTGCCAAGGTCCATTAAAGCGCGTGACATCCAATCAAAGATATGAGTTGCTTACGTTTCGTCAAGAACTTAGGATCTTCGGATGCTGGATGGAGCGCATAGAAGTAACCAGAGTAATGTATCATATCCTCCACGTGGAGCATGAATGATATATGTAACGCAAGATAAATTCGAAATTGTCACCGTAGAATCGAGTTTGATACGACGGTGAGGTACCGAAAACCACCTCGCAAGGCATGCATTGGCTGGGTCCAGTATCCGGCAGGGAGAGTGGCGGGTATGTTGAGGACGCCATCATAGGTAGTAGTTGCATCAGGGTACGACGAATCGTCCGATGCATAAGGTCGAATAAACAAAGAAATCCATCCTCCCACCTGGAAGGCGATCAGCTATGGTCCACGGCATATAAAGGGCCGACCCACCTCTTGTCCAAAGTCCAGGGCAACCCAAGAGCCATTGCCAGTCAGGGTGGTACTTCCAGAGCTAGATGCGAGGTTGAAGGTGTCTCATGGGCCCGACGGTGCCACACCTTGCACTACAGCAATCCAACAAGTCACGCAAAGCAAACTAACGCGCATTGAGACGATGCTGCCAGTACGTAGTTGACGATGTTACCACTCCACTCATTTATAGTATTGCACACAAGCAATGTGGGGGAAGAGAGGGTCGGGATTGGTTATCAGATGCTCACTGGACCTCGGCGGGCCAAAGACGAGAGGTTAACTTGGCAAATGGCGGAGATGTTGGAGTAAGAGCATGAACTGATCAGAGAAGGTTGACCACATGTGAAGGTGGGTGAGCACACCGTAAATTGACCTGCCTCTGTGCTTATTAGTATTGGCGAGACTCTTGATGTCGCTTCCAGTGTAAGCCGCTAGCATGTAGCCGAAGTCAAACTGTATCCGTACACTATAGTAGTAGCCGTACACTCAAGTTGCTCTCCTCTCATGTCTTTTCCACTTGCACTGTCCTCGTCGAACCTCGTCAAAGTTATCCTTACATTCCTTCTCGCCTACCTCTCAACTATGGTTCTTGGATTTGGCAACAAAAAGTGGGATCCCAAGGGAAAGGTGAGTCTGAAAAGTCAAGGTGACTGTTGTCATCATTGGTTCAATGCTAGAGGACAACCCCGCTCGAGTCCGTCCTGCTTGCTCAAACGCACTGTCGCATGCCTACCGTGAGATTGCATGGGTGTCGTATCTTGTTCTAGCCCCTCTTTTCTGCCATTTGGATCACTTTAAACAATGCTGACCCTCTAAACTCCAGCACGTCTACATCACAGGGGGAAGTCAAGGTCTCGGGCTCGCACTGGCAAAAATTTTGGCCAAGAAAGGCGCCAACATCTCCATCGTTGCGCGAACACAGAGCAAGCTTGACGATGCTCTCAAAGAACTCGAATTTGTTTACCCTAACCCCCATTCTATTCGATCGCTATTTTGCCATAGACTCTTCGTACCTCGCCGACACAATCTTTCCAAGCATTCTCCTACTCTCTTTCATCCCCGTCAGCATCCGCTGCTGCATTGGCGGCGGCCACGGCAGGTCACGGTAATCAATACCCCGACGCTGTTTTTTGTTGTGCAGGAGCATCACACCCCATGTTCTTCGTTGAAATGAACGAGGCCGACTTTGAGAGTGGAATGAGAGACGGTTATTGGGTGCAAGCTTGGACAGCTTGGGTGAGTCGACACCTCATTTTTCCTGTATATTGGACACCGTGTGTCTTTGTCGCCCCAGAGAACGCTGACACTGGTGGTCTCTTGATTGGGGTAACATAGGCAGCTGCCAAAGAGATGGCCAAGATTGGGAAGAAAGGAAAGATCATCCTCGTGTCGTCTACCCTGGGATTCATGTCCTTTGTGGGCTATTCGTCTTATTCTCCAGCGAAGCATGCGCTGAGAGGTCTGGCAGAATCTCTCCGTTCCGAACTTCTGCTCTACGGTATTACCACCCACATCTTCTTCCCTGCTACGATGTATACCCCCGGTTTCGAGGAGGAAAATAAGACCAAGCCTGCCATCACTCGTAAAATCGAGTCCAGCGACGAAGGACAGACCGCAGAGCAAGCTGCGGCAGGACTCTTCAAGGGTGTCGAAAACGGCGAGTTCCACATTACATCGGATCTCATCACAGGGTTATTCAAGGCATCGACAAGAGGGAGCGCACCGAGGAACAATTGGTTGCTTGACAGTGTGTTGGATTTCATTGCTTTGATTGGAGTCCCGATTTGGCGTCGTTCGGTGGACAGCCAGATACTTGGTCACAAAGCTGAGCACACGGCGTACTTGCAACAGAAGGGATTTTTTGAGGGTGCTGCACCCAGTTCGTCCTGATATTGTCGAGCAGTTTAGCACGGCCATGCGATTCAGGTGGCATCTTTTTATGAATTAGATGAGATGTTTTCTGCCTCTGCTTGGTGCACGTGACAAGTCCCTGGCAGCAAGTCTCATACTCTGCTTGATACCCTTCATCCCTCCCTTCAGTTTACGCAGTCTGATGCGTGAAACTGTCATATACCGAATACCAGTCATGCGTCAAATCGTACTGATCAATTGTACTTCGTTCTTTGACATCGACCTCGCGCACCTTTTGGTAAGCACTTCGAGCCTAAGGCAGTATGATACCTGAGGCCTGAACCTCTCCATCTGCCACCAAATGACCTCCGAGATCCCCAACAAGACTATAGACTATCCAACTGTACAGTGAAAGCATATTCCGAAGGCACACTATTGGCAAGCCATCCGGACAGCGCGATTCTTCTTCCTTCTGCGTTTCACCATAGCCTCAGGGGCGGCTAATTCTGCCCGTTCTCTCCATACTCAGCATCTCATCAGTTCGGGCTTAAGACCGCACATGTCATGAGCTCGTCGCACGCTGGCCAGTTGTGCCCGTTAGCTGAACCCTTTGAGCACGTTATGATTGCGAGGGGTGCGAGTTTTACTTTAAGTTCGAAACACCTCACTGCAATCCTTTGGTCTGGTTAATCATCTTGTTGCCAGCTTGTTCGTGGCCGGAGCTGCTCCGAGTCACCCAAAGCATGGAACGCATATCATTAGGACCTTCGATCCGCCAATGGATGGAGGCCAAGTACTTTGAAGCACTACAAACTCTTCGGTGTGTCGTTACCTGGCTCGGTGTTGATTGAATATATTTCAATCTTCCTTTGGTCTTTTCACGCACGTACGTGAATCCTCTCAAAGAAACCACCATTCCAGTCCATGTCTACTTCGCCCACAGCGACGTGAAACGACACCTGTCAGCAAACTTGTAGTATTCTTCAGCAAATGGGCTCTCACTGGCTCGATCTGAACATGATGAGGGAAGGACGTCGCCGAAAGGCTGCCTCATGGGTTTCACCACATTAAAAAAAAGTCTAGACTCCGGCATATCCGTAGAGGGTATAAAGTAGCTGAGAAGAAGAGGGTGAAGCATCAGACAAATCTCCAACTTCTCCCTTCTCCCCCCTTCCACCTTCTCCGATCATGCATTTCTTCAACGTTGTGCTTATCCTTGCTTTCTTGACTGGCATTACTCTTGCACAGTCGACGCAGCTCGTATATCCTCCCTCTGGCAGCACTCTGACAGCTGGCAGTGAGATTACCGTGCAACTCATTTCGCAGAGCTACCCCGAAGAAATCGTCTATGTCGCGCTGTTGATCGGTCTCGAGCAATGCCCCGGAGGCCAGTGTTCCCCCCCAAGCTCTTTCATGGGCAACCTCCTCTACCAAGGAGCATACAACCCCACACCCGACATGTTCTCGGAAAACTTCACCGTACAGATTCCGTCAGACTTTGCCAACGGTCCCGCTTCCTTGAACGTCCTCAACCTTTACCTGGTCGGGGTGAGTCGTGATTGCGTTTGCTCAGATTCGGTCTGAGGATGGTGAACTAACACGAGCTCGGTTGGGCTGTAGGAATCCAACGTACCGACCGTTCAGTATGCGAGTGAGAATGTTGTTGTTGCGGCTGCGACCTGAGGCTGAGGAAGCTGAATTTATTCGAACGTTGGATTGGATTTTGGACTTTGTTAATTAACAATCTGTTTGTGGTTTGTATCGCACACGAGGACTCTCATACGGACTTGGACTTGGACGGTAGTGTATTCGTTGCGGTACGATGGTGTACCCGAATTCATTTCTTGGTTAGGTGTATTAGGCTTCTGCCAAACCGACTTCAGGAGGCACCAAACGATCATGTTGACGGTGAGTACATAATAGTATTATCGTCGCATGTTGCATCATGACGGTACCTATCTCATTAGAACTTGTTGCAGATAGAGGGAGCATCAGACGCGTCGTGATGTATCCAACGAAGTTATCACTTTGATAGACGCCAACTCGATCGTTACAGTCAAACCAAAACATACAATGAAACCCTAAGAGTTGAAAAATACATCGAAACCACTTGTTCACGGCAACTACCACACCACAACAACCTGATGTCAAAGTGACATTTATCAGTCACTCTCAAGCAATAGTAATGTTCTGGTTCAGATATTCAGTGCTTGGGCCGTATTCCTCCTAAACGCAATTCAGTAAGATCGCTCCCAAGGTCCTCTAAAAACTTGAGTACGCACCCCGACAGCGTACAGGTTGATGACAGTCAGTGACGCAAGGCCAGAGGGGAAACTTGCCGGGATAGGGATGGTGAAGTTCTGATAGTAATTGTAGTACGTGTAAGTGTACGTTGTTGGGTTGAATGGTCCGTCATAGAGAATGTAAGCTCCCAAGCTCTCAGAAGCGGGGTAGCAATCGTCATCGTAACATTGCTGAAGACCAATGACCAACACAAGGTTCTGGATATTTTGGACATATTCACCCATGCCAATTTGTACAGTGACGTTGGTACCGGCAGTAAGGGTACTATTGGCAGTGGGGAGGTTGATCGACGTCAAGGATAGTTGAGCCAGAGCAGAGCAGGCCAATGCAGCCATGGAAAGTGCAAATTTGATGAAGTGCATGACGGTCTGGGGATTTCGAGACGAGCAAGAGGTGGCTGGAGACAGTAAGGGAAACTTCTTGGTGAATCTTTCAATGCACCTATCCACTGATTTATAGCCTCATAGCTCTCCGTCATTAATGGACTCCCATATCGGTGATTCTAAGCCATGTAAGCTTGGTTTAGCTGCTGATCAAGTGAACGGGGTGGGTGTGCATTCCGACTGTATGGTGCATCACTGGTAATGGCAACTGCCGGGCCGCTCTCCAGATTAATTTAGATTAACGGGATTGTGGTAGGAGAGCCCCTGGAGACTTGAAGGAATAGTATAGCTTGAGTGCGTTTCAAAATTGGACTTTCACAATCCAACAGACGATCAAATTATTACAAGCCTCGGAAACCCTGTAGGTAGTGACGAGTGAATATCTGGAAGATAAATCCAAAGGACTCAGCACACTCTTCAACAGTAGCAATATTTCGGGCAAAACTAGTTGGTGCAAAGCGAAGTCACACGTCGAAGTTTATGTCAATCTGATTGGAGGAGTACTGTTTGAGTGAGCCGCGGGTAACGGTAGAAAACAAGCGCCAATTTTCTTTTCGGGTGATTTTGTTGAGTTCGCTGACAGGAATTTGTGCCTCTCCGGGGCGACTCGAGATTCGGTAATCAGTGACACTGATAAAGTGGCCGCATGAAGGGATGTTACCAAGGCTATTGTCAGAGACTAGTCAATGTACTGACAACTTCTATGAATCATCGATGCCTTTGCGATGATTTCTGATACTAGCTTGCTTGCGATGATTCATCTCCCTCGGCTCTGTGAGACAGAGTGAAGATGAACCAGGGAAGTTGCTTGCGCCGGAGGCCTCGTGTGAGGAACCCTGAGGTGGGATGTAATGGCCGCTGTTGATTTACTACTAATTTGGCAGTGACCATGAGCGATGTTCAACAGCGTGATCAGCGGAACTCGTTGACGGTTCTCTTTGATCGTAGTTCTGCCATCAGATGCATCAACCATCATCGATGCATCATCTGTGATGCACTGGTGTTGCCACCAGTTCTGGCGGGCGCCAGCACCAACCTGTACTATAATATCACCTGCCGTATGATACCGAGGCAATTGAATATTGGGCAGTAAGTCCGAGTCTATTCATCACTTATGACATATTTCTCGGTAGTGTATTCATTGTTGGACTCACCAACGCCCACGGGGTGCTTCAAACCCTTTCAGCCTGCAACTTGAATAACAACTCTCTACCCTGAAGGTCTGTAAAGTCATCATAGATCCTTTTAGTTCTGGCTCTCTCTTGCGGGTCTCCGTATGCACCATGTGTTTGCAGGAACAATCAACAGATTCAAAAGCAGATTCCGAGCCAAATGGAACCGGGACGTCCAAAGGCATCGTTTCAACAAACCGATCGCTCCATTTAGCTTCAAGGATCATTATTTTACGGCAGAGAAAGATTGTGGACACGCAGGAACGAGTGAATGAGCCGCCATGCATGGACGACGATTTTACTGTGTCGTGCATCGCCTTTTCCTCGACGGGGGGCTTCTACATCTTCTGGAAAGACTGTACATCAAGAATTCCGCTGGTTGCGAGTTTACTACGACCTCAGCTGTTCTCTCTGTACGGCAGGAAACTCGCATGCTGCAGGGAAGAGGTAGCCGCTGTGCTTCACATCGTGATGGAAAATAGAACTAGGCACGAACCCAGATGGGTTTCCTTGTGGGCCAATGCTGTTGCTTGGTCCTCGTGACTCCAAGTCAACCACTCCCGTATTCTGTGACTACTTCCCATCTACGCACTTCACGCCGCAAAATAATTCCTAGCTGTTTGATCGGTTTCAAGTTAATAGTACCCCTGGCCATGACCTTTAAATTTAGCCTTTCGGGCCCGATTTGCAATGATCACGATGCATGTGCATGGTGGGCCATCCACCCTAACACTTGATCAATGCTAAACAATGCTATTCATATTGTTGAGTATCTCTCAGCGATTTCTTGCTAAAAATGAATATTCCTGTATCGGGCCCCCACTAGGTCTCTCGCTTTGTATAACCCTATGCAATTGTTTTCCAACTTACATCCATCCCTGAACTTGAAAAGACTGAGGGCCTCGTGGGTCGATCTGATGGGAATAATGTTGGTTCTGAAAATTCAAATGCGCTTCCGCCCTTTCCTTGCTCGTCGCAGGGTCTGACTTGAGTTAGCACCTCAACTGTGTGTGACATCGAGTTCACCAGAGATATGATTCATTCATGCCACCACTTACCAATGCAACTTCTTACCAGTGTATGCAATCTAGAGTGGTCTATTCAGTCTTTCGATCCAAATCGGATACTGTTGAGCAACCAGTCCCCCAAGTATCAGATTCTTCATGTTCTCACATCAAGTTAGGTTTGATCTTCGGGGCGGTCATGGTCGAGTCGAATGGAGGTAGATGGGCGCTCTTGTAGAGTTTGTAAGGATATCATCAATGTCCATTTGATTGCTACTGTCAGACTACCAGGCGGGGTGAACGAGTTCATCATAATCAGGAACGTTAATCAGGACAAGGATGACAAAACGCGTACTACCACACGCATGGTCCCAGTCCATCTGATGACATGCGTGTGGCGAACACCTCACCACGGGCTGGTCTGCCCGGTGTTGCACGTCCGGAGACACCCTTGCGGCTCCTTCGTACTCCGATGAAGCTATACTCCCTTGTAGTAAAGCAGCTGGTAAGTGTAGAGAACATCCGTCCTCGTCCGAACCGCCAATAGACCATGCCTTCTCTTGTCGCAATTCATTTTCTGTCGCTGCATTAGCTGTCCCTGCTCAGGCTCAACTATCTTTGATATCGATCAATTTGCCCACTCAGAACAGTAACCTGGCTGTACAAATTGGCACGCAGCCGAGCACTTTCCTCGTATGCCCGTCGCGTGTCTCCGCTCACCAATCTCTTCCAGGACTAGGTGTCCAACGTCGGCAGTGTCGCGATAGTCACTGGCATCTCACAGTGTGGACCTGTGTGCTATCCTGCCTCCGAGGGGGTTGGAATCATCCTCCACCAGGGAGAGTTCAACCCAGTGGGTTACAGCTACACGTACTACAACTTCTATGAAAACTTTACCCTGACGATTCCATCCGACTTCCCCACGGGTCCCGCAACTTTGAATACCGTTAATTTGTATACGGTCGGGGTAAGCTTTTCGTGTTCGTTAGGTTGGGTTTGTGAATTGACTAGGACGGAAATGTGTACAGGAGAGTAATGGCCCGGCCGTCGAATACCACAGCCAGAACTTGACTATCGTATGAGAGACTTGGAGTTGGAAGTTTGAAGGGCTGGGACCTCTTGTTTTGTATTGGAAATGCAGTAGGCTTTGGTGTAGAAATTGTCTATTGGAACTTTGTTTATACTGCCCTTCCATGACCACACGCTTCTCTCGGTCGGAACCGTCGCTCTCGAGACAAACCACGGTGGAGGGTAAGTCGTGGCAGGACAACTGTCCACTCACTGGGCCAGAAGCAAAATTTGCTGGGATGGTAATGTTGAGGATCTCATAAGAATCGTAGTACGTCTCGTCATAGAAAATAGTTCTTAGGCTCTTGAAAGCAAGGTAGCGAACGCCACTGTGATATTGCTAGAGGTCGGTGACTAACAAGATCTTGTCGGTGTTTCGGGTGCACTCATGAAGAAGATGAGTGAGTCCCTTGGCAGATTCTTCGACGCACATCTTGACTGATTGGGTGAGTCGAGTCCTAGGATAGTCATTGGAGTAACTAGAAAGAAACAGTACTTTTACCTTTGAGTCCATTTTTGAGCCCTCGCAGTCCATCCAGCCTCAAAAATGACCATATCGCGAAACTTCTTTGCTGTTTCGAATATTTGGACGGATGTTTTCAGATAGTTTTCTCGAAGTCTGTGCACCACGGGTTGGTTCGCCGAATGAGTCACATCTGAAGAATGCTCGCAACTCCTTCTAGCTGGAAGAAGCTAAGATCCGGTTTGCTTGGTATAAAGCAGGCTCATGCAGAGAACCTACGAACCACCTTCCTGACCGTCAATAGACCATGCTTTCTCTTGTCACAACTGCACTTTCTGTCGCTGCATTGACCATGTCTGCTCTGGCTCAACAGTTGATGTCGATTAATCTACCCACTCCGAACAGTCGCCTGACTGCCGGTAGCAACCTCACTGTACAAATTGGCATGCAGGTGAGCACTTACCTTGTATACCACATATCTCCACACACCAAGCTCTGCCAGGACTACATTGACAGCGTCGACAACGTTGCCATTATCATCGGCGTCTCACAGTGTGACCCAGAATGCTATCCCACGGCCGATGAGGTCGGATTTATCCTCTACCAGGGAGAGTTCGACCCAATGGATACCAGCTACATGTACTTCAATTTCTATCAGAACTTTACCGTAACGATCCCGTCCAACTTCCAAACGGGTCCCGCCAGTTTGAATACCGTCAATATGTATACGGTCGGGGTAAGCTTTTCGTGATCGTTGGGCTGGGTTTAAAAATTGACCAGGAGGGAAATGAGCACAGGAGAGTAATGTCCCCGTTGTCGAATACCACAGCGAGAATGTGACCATCGTATGAGAGAGTTGAGTTTGGGACTTTGAAGGACCCAAAATTTCTCTATCTGTCTTGTAATCGTGATAGTCTTGAGTGTACAAGTAGACGTTGATTTACAACAAGTGAATGCAAACTTTGTTGGTAGTGTCAATTTTCCCACGCTTTTCTCCGTCAAACCATCTCTGAGAGACTTGGTCTCCGAGCACTCCAATCCACGACATGTTTCGCAGACAAGCAGTCAGTAGCAAGTCTCCTTTAATTCCGAGTCAACATGTTTACTTACGGACATCTTAGCTCCGTGCTTCTCGAACGGTAAAACTGGCCTCGGCTGGTGTGGTCGGAGCTGTCGCTGTCGAGACGAACCAGAGTGAGGCTTCCAGTGCACCAGTGGTCGTCGCAGAACAATCGCCAACCCCGTCTTCCGAAACGCAAACGAGTTCAGTCGCAGCTGAACCCGAACCACCAAAGAAAATCTTTTTAGACCTCCCGGAAAAGGTGCTGTCCGTCTCAGAGCCTCGGGTCCTTCTAACATGCACGCCTGATACTTATCACAATGTCTTTTAATAAAGCTCTCGATATACCCTCAACATACGCCCACACTCGTGCTCCTCGACACACCTTCGCCGCTCGAATTACAGATCGGACAAGTGAGAAGGGAACTTTGTGGATACTACGCCGGTGCACGAACACAAGTGCAAGGAGTCATAGACCGATGGATTCACATCGAAGAAGCAGTCGAATGTACGTGCTCCGTCGTAGCAAGCACCCACGTCTCACGCTCACGTTTACTCGTACTTACGCACCCCACTCATCTTTCCAGCGCGCGTGAAATCCTTCCGCGATCCCACTGAGCCTCTGAACCCGGGTCTCCTTTATACTGGTATCTCAGCTTTGACAGCCTCCGTCGTCGTTCGTTCGCGTTCGCTTCCCGTGCGTTTCCTTCTCCCGCCGGTTTCGTTCATCGGTGCTTTCGCGTATTTCCTTCCGCGCACGGCCGGCCGTGTGGGTACGTGGGTCGAAGACCTCGAGGGTAAATACGCCCCACGCATTGGAGAAATTCGGAGAACGAGTGTTGCTCATACGAGTATGGCGTGGAGTATGCTTGGGGAGAAGGTTAGGGAGGGGCAGGAAGGGTTGGGGAAGAGTGCGAGGGTGGTGGTGGAGGGAATTGAGAGCAGTACGGGGCTGAGACTGGGCGAAGCCATGGGTTGGACTAAGGCTATGGAGGACAAAAAATCAGGCTCGAACGAGGACAAGAAACCATAATATAGATGCTGTTCTCGTCGCTTTTTCGCTATATATAACGGCTAGCTAGTGCCGCGTTCACCATGCGGTCCAGACTCCATACGCATCCTGTGGACATTTGTTGGGCTCTGTCAATCGTTGGAGTGATACTTATACTAGGTTGGCGCTGAATGATGTCGAATGGTATTAGTGTAAATAGGTCGTGAGGATGGTAATGCACGCAAGGACATTCTTCTATCATGGTAATAAGACCCACTAAGGAGCGAGCGCCAACGGTGACGCGTGAATAAGACCAAAAGCACTCCACGAGAAGTGAATACACCCACCTCGCAAACGCCCACCGCCAGCCTACTTCTTTTTGCTCTTCGGGGCCTTCTCCTTAGCCATAGCCGGTTCCTTCTCGCCCTCCACACCCTCCTGCAACGCAATCCACTCGTCACCTTCGATCTCTTCACCGAACCGTTTCTTAAACCGCGTCATACGACCCGTCCCTTCTTCCTCGTCTTCTGCCTGATTATTCGAGGACGCCCCACACACTCTTTCCGTCGCGTTCCAGAGAGGGTGATTAGTCGTGTCGCGAGTGAGGATAATCTTGGACCGTGGAGAGGTTGTCCAGTGGGTAAACGTAGACCCATCTGCGCGAATGACTTGTTGGAGAAAATGGGGGACGACGGGTGCGGGAAGGACGCGGGGATGTTTCTTCTTAATGTGGGATCGACCGTAGGGAGATGTGGAATGCCAGCGAGTGAGTGTGAGTACGTGGAGGGGTTCTGGTGTTGGAAAGAGGAAGCGCTTGGAAAGAGAGAGCGCCATAGTCTTGATGAATGTTGGACGAGGTCAAAGAATTTCAAGAAAGTGGGGTCACGTGAGCATTGGGTGTTGTTTGGTTTTAAGGCTTTTGCCAAACAAACGCTCGCGAGTCAGTAAGGAAGTGCGTGGATGGGCTTTGCCCTAGGTACGGGTCATGCTCAGGGTTATAAAGCGTCATCCCCCCTCGACCATCATCTTCATCACTTCAATGAACTCTTGGACCGAAAAATAACCAAAACCCCCCCTCCAGATAACTAAACCCAATCTCGAGAATGCAATTGCGTAGCTCGGTGATGCGACACAGAGAACGTATGCATGTACCATAGAGCGGGGAAAACAACTGACAATATTAACCACTCCTACTAGTACAACCTCTTCATACGAAATACATTCCTAAACCAACATCATACAAGGTCGAAATCAAATCCACTGATGGTAGAACCCATCAAAACTGAACATTCTCGCTTCTTTTCCCTCTCGCACCCATCCTATATAATCCGCTGTTAATAATGCGTTCCTCAAAAACAAGGATCCATCCAAGAGCGCTGCGTCCTCCAATTCCGTGTCTTTGAAATAGCCTGCGGGACGTCTCCCGTATATGCTATCAAAGTGAGCGAATGCGCGTTGGATTTTGATCATATGGTCCAAGGGATGGGTCAGTGCTGATTGTATAATGGGGAGGAATGGATTCGGAGTTGGTGTAGTTTCCAGGGTCGAGGGTGTCTTTGCAGGGGGGGTCGCAAGGACAGAAGGTTCGAGGGGAGTAGAGGTCATGAAAGACTTGATGTTCAAGACTGGGCGACCGCGCATAATCCACCACGTCAAGACTATAGTAAGATATGCACGTAAGAGAAGTGCTTGCGAGCGGGGAGAGAGGTATGCTATCAACGAAGGGAGGAAGAGACTCGAGGTCACCATGTGCATCAGGAAGAAATCAGACTTGAACCCGGTGCTTTCCAAACCCGCGGCGCCGTGAAGCAGAGAGCTTAACCAGATCAACTCCTCCATCTTTCGCTCAACCTCACCAGTCTGAGTAATATCCACCGTCCACTGTGATGCATACTTCCAGATCGTGGGGGCGTGTTCAGCAATTGCCTCAAACTGTTGGAACAAATCAGTGGCAGCCTTGGGTTTCAAGCTGTCATCTTTGAGCATGCGTGCTAAGAGGTCGAATACATGGACTCCGCCAGTCTTGGGTGACACGGATGGAACAAGGGGTGCATCCAAGGCAAGAGTGGAAAGACCGTTTACGATCTGGTCCATGGATGACGGCGCAAAAATTGACTGAGGGAGGAATCCATGGATGTGTGCATCATGTATTGAGGTCAAAGCAAGACCTTCGGCTAGCATACCAGCTAACCCGAACTCTGCGCCATAACCGACATGGATCATGGGGTGTACGAGTCCCTCTATGAAGCGATTCAGCATCTCAGGCTGGGTACTCGCATCTCTTCCCTGCTGAAAGTTGTATTCCTCAGAGAAAACAAACTTCTCTAGGGCTTTTGATGCGCCAAACTCGGATATCTGTTTGGCGAAGAAGGATACGTAGGCTTGGTAGTAATTTTCATCTCCCAAGTGGTCAACGAAGTTATCTTCCGTGACAGGATGAGGAGACTCGAACGCCGGGCGCTGGTTTTGGCTGTCGCGCTTATAATAGTCACTGATCAGAGATGCAGAGCCGCCCAAAGCGTAGGTAGCGAGCGCGCGATGGGTGATGTGGTTGTGGAATCGTGTGTGGTTGAAGTAGATATGGTAACGCTTGTGATTATCCTTCAGAACCTCCTGAAGAGCAGAGAGCGATTCGACGTTGATGCCTGGCAGTCTCTGTGGGGCAAGGGGAGAAGGTGGAAGTGAAGGCTCTGGAAAGAGTCGGTCAATGTTGCATTGAGTGGTCATGATCGAAGGAGCTGTAGTAGTGAGATTTGTAGTCCTCGAGACCCGGAGTATTTATACCGTGGGTGATGCTAACTGGGACTGTTCATCTCCACAAATCTCAGGCGCCGTAGTGACTTGCCGTGTCCGATCCCGACCGCACCATTAGACGTAACTGTCTGTCATAATAGGGGCATGTGAGAACTCTTACAGTTACGCCCAACGCTTGGCCCAACGGCTACAGGAGAGAATCTTCAACAAACCGCGAACGTGAAGCAAAGGACGTACAGAACCAATTCACTTTTCTAGGCAGTTACATGTTCAAGACAGTGAATGGGCTCTTGAGCTCAATGCTTTCCTGGGAGCTTCGTCACCTTACCATGTGAGTTGCTGACACAAATGACTGACGAGTCGTGGACATAGATCGGTATCATGTTCTGCGAGTGACAGTAGACACCTTCCTCATTCGAAGATATTCGAACCGCCGACCGTACGGCCCTGACCAAGCCAACGTTCTCAAACTTAAGTTAGTGTTCAACAAGTGCAGGATATGGATGCTAAAATACAGTACAAGCTGCCCCAGTCCAATCAGAGTCCCTGCTAAGCCCTCAGAGCGTCCTTGAGCGATAACGTTACGGGTTTGCTGTGATCCCAGAATGATGGGTTTGACAAACCTTGAACTTGATTGGTCTTAGTACATGATGGCTTCCTAATCCCCTCGATGGCAGGTGCCTCGCGACGAATCACACTGAAGAACTGATCAAATATCTACGTAAGTACGTACAACCTTCCGGTCTTGCTCACTGCTGTCGACGGAAAACCTCTGCAACGTATGCATCAAACGACGGCCTTCAGAGGTCAGTCTAACCTCAGGAAACACCTGGATCATATCTTTGTTGAGGTCAGCACCGTGACAGGACCGGAAAACAAAATGTCCAAGATGCTCGAACAGTCGATAAAGTATGGATCATCTTCGGTTTTGCCCAAGAGCACTGCGACGACAACAGAGTCAAATGATGGACTCATCATTGGACTTCCTCTGTTTATAAGATGCGCTACAGATAGTCCCGCTGATTTTGCTTAACTCTGAGAGGGCGATAGTCAAGGACGGACTGTTGAAAATCGGCTGTACGAGAAATAGGCGAGGTCCATGTACCACAGCCAACTGTGCATCAGGACGATGTTTCGGCTGGCCCCAACATGGGTTTCATACCAGAACGAACCGCTCGGAATTGGGATGCGATGGGGCTCTTGAGTGATAGTCGCAGCTGCAACAAAAGTCTCAACAATGATATAAAGGCGAGACTTCAATTTGAGCTGTGGACAAGGCGACTGATAAACTCAAGATATAGGTTCCAAGTCATGAAACCACAGCTGTAGGAAGTTAACGCGGAACAGAACTTCATTGGCCATTTGCAGGGACAAACTCAATGAGCCCTACAATACCAATCACACTGAACGTTTCGTAACAGAGTTGGCCTATATAATTAGGCAGCGAGAGAATAGCAACTGTGTACGAAATGGGTCTTCTGGGGAGGTTAGTGGCAGACTATTGCGAACCACTTGGTGTTGGTGTAACTTGAAGCAGGAATGGGAAGTCATTTGAGTTCGTTACCTTGCGTGGTGCGTCGAGAGTAGTTGGAAGTTCGGTTGAGTAGCTAGCAGGGTTGTGGTGGTAGTTCAGGTGAAGAATTTCACTCAACCGCGTCTGTCATCGTATGTCCGTACCGTCACGCAGCCATGGCAGGAGGATGTCTTGGGTCAACGAACGCAAGGAAACTTCGATAATCAATGTCATCTTTGCAGGAAGTCTACTCCTCCCTCTCCCTCTTTCATTCATCAGCTCTTTTTTCCGGCTCTCCGAATTCGCCCCCCACCAACTAATCTTTTCAAAGGACATCCTCCCACTCCTTCTTGCACCATGGGCGTTTCCAAGTACAACCTTTCGTGCCCTTTCGCGTCTGATACAAGCTGCCTTGTTGTTCCAACTCCCGAACGAGTCCATGCTACCTTGCTATTATCTATGGCTCGCAGTCGGCCTCATCCGGACTCTGACAGGCTTCGTCTTCTCTCGCAGTGTAGGCTGGGCCTACCCTCGGTTATTCAATCATTGGGCGCTTTACGAAACTTGTGGTGGATTAGGACCTGCTTTAGTGACTTACTTTCTCGCCTCGGGCACGCGTCTCAGTCCCGACGTGATCCTCAAACACATCAGATGGCGTAGGTGGGAGGTTACCGATTCTTTCTTGATGCTGGTCATCTGTGCCTTTCTCTTGGTATTGGATGCATCCCCATGGACGTATGCGGCAGCCATCGCTCTGGCCGTCTTCGCGAACATCTGGCGTGCCGTGCTTGTCAGGTTCCATACACTCGAGACGACATACTCCCACCCTGCTGAGGACCCAGTTTCTTCCCCGAAACGCCTTCACGCAGACATCCAAATGGCCCTTTTATGTCTCGCTCTCCTTCCTCTCCCCAGCATTGTCGCTGGATTTCTGACCAGAAAACCATCCCTTGATATGCCCTCCCCGTTGAAGGACGGCGCACCTTTCCTTGAGATCGTCATTCTCTCCTATCCTAGACCGAACGACACCCCTTCGGACCTTTCAGAAGACTCCATCCTCTCTCAAACCATCGTCTCGTACCTACCCTACATTTCAGTTTCCACGGCTCTCTCCGTCTTCACGCACGCTAAGCTGCCCACCCATCCCTCGTTCACGCATGCCCAACAACGTTTCAAAGATGCTCCCATTACGTTCCACGCCGATGAAGATACCCATAGTGACGTACGCGAGAACCAATATCTGCACCTTGCCGAAGCTTTTAGATGGACGATCGAGAAAGGTTCAAAGGCGCCTGAATGGATCATGATTGTCGAGGACGACTTTCCTCTGTGCGGTGACTGGGGATGGAGCGGTGTACTCGGCGTCATGGATGAACTCGAGCGAGGACGAAGTATTTCTACTCATCGACCGAGCCTTTTGGGAGGGTTCGTTGGAACTGGTGGAAGGTACGTGCATGCCTTCATGTCTCGGTCTCCTTAACTGCTATGTTGATGTGACGACCCGACAGCGGCTTGATTATTCACCAGACGTTACTACCGATTCTTGCGCATATACTTTGTCTACATGCCTCCAAGAACTCACCACTCCCCTCTTTTATGCCACTTCGTCCACCGGACATTGTTATCCAAGATTGTCTTCTTGGAGTCGACCCACTATGTCCTGGTGCTTTATCTTCTAGTGTAACGAACGAGGGCATGTGGTTTGTTGATAGGAAGCCCACGATGGTGATTACCTCGCGTCTGATCATGGATCACATAGGTGGAAGTGCAAGCACAGTACGAGGGAGGGTGTACAGTGTGGATAAGTGGAGATGTGGGTGGAGGCATCCATTTCATGGTCGCTCAGAAGTAAAAGTAGTACCCGTTTGAGGTACAGTCGAGTTTCTTTGTTGCGTGGTTGATATGTTCGTGCAAGCTACAGCACATCCAAAGTAGTACACACCGGAACTATTGCTGATCCATGTCATGTCCAATGCTCTTTTCCTTCCAGAAGTCATCTCCATAGTCCAAGAACAATTCTTCCCCAGCTTTAATCTTTTTATTAGTAAAGAATCCTATCTGATACTCCCCATTGACCAACATGGCTTTCAAAATTTCACAGACGTATATGTTAGAACTCAGTACATTTCATGATCTGATGAAGACATACTTTTTGCCAGTACATTTTCTTGACCCTTGTTTGCATGATTGAGAAATCTAGTTGCATTGCCCAGATGAGCTGCATCCAATATGATATTCTCATCAGGAGTATCAAATAGATAATTGTGAGAAGTGTGCTTGGCAAGAGCACTAAGACATTGTGATTACAAGAAAGAGACAAGAAGATTAGCAGATTTAACTTACGCCATATGTTCAGCAGTATCACTTGTCAAAATATGACCAGCATATGCTATATTATAGCATATGAATATAAATATCATGAAATATATAGTATGCACTGAATTTACTTACTGCCAATGAATGCATTTGAGTTCATGTTTTGAAGAGCAAAAGCACCCAATCCATATGTTCCCACTTTGATTTCAAGTGGCTGCTCAATCAATGAATATATGTTTATATGGAATAATGGAATGGAATGGTGACTGTACTTTGCTGGCCATGCATTGCATTCTGGTATTGTTACATGGTCTGCCTGTGAACCCTCCTCTGGAGATTTGAACTTAGTCTGATCAAAACATAATAGATTCTTGCAACTTGCCCAGCATCACAGCTGATACAGATTCCTGGAATACATTCTCTGTCACTCAGTAGACAAGAACAGCTATTAGGCATGCATTTTCCATTGTTGCAATTGCAGCCTTCCCATTGTCTTATACACTTAATCCCACACCTGCACATCAGTGTGCAATGATGTTTTTCAACAAAGCAAGTACACTGATTGGTGGTGCATGGACCTGGATGAGCACAAGCCCCAAGTCTTGACGAAAATAAATCATCAGGTATTTCTTGTAACATAAAACTTCATACATTGAACAGGTATAATCTGGTCCCTGATCAACAGAAATAAAGATAGAGTATGACCATGATTATTCATTCATGAAAGCTTGTCAATGAAACTTACCAAATTGTAGCTTGTCTTTTCTTTTCCCTTTCTTGTTTCTCTGAGAGCTGTTGAATTCTCTGCATGCTTTAGGATCAGTGAAAGGCTCTGCAGAATCACCTGGATACACAGGTGAAGAAATTGTATGATCAGGAAATAGTTGTAGTCTCTGTGCAAACACCTCAATATATATTTCATGATTTGTTAAGTAGGGAATACACAAAAGTGTGGTCACTGAAGAGGGAAACTTACCTCATTGCATGGTTTTAGACATATTATTGCTAGCTGACAGGGAAACAGGTCTGGAGAAATACCAATAATGGTTTCTAGTGAATCCAATGATCTAGTATGGTTAGTTTTGGCTGGAGAAGGTGGTAGATTTTCCTAATTACATATCTGAGTTGAGCAGATACATTGAATGTTATTATTATTCCAGATTTTCCCAGAATCTATCAAAATCTTGAATAAGTCTAAAGCAATCTGGTCCACAGGGAGCTCCTTCAGTCAGTATCATGCTTTCTGCAGTGATTGTTGGCTTTCCATATGGTACAGACATACTTGTATGAAGTCTACCATGAGTTTCACAAGCTGCATGCAAGCAATTGATGCTTGGGCAGAACGTTTCTAAAATGGATGACACTCTGCCTTTGAGGTCATCCACTTGAGGAGCCCTGCTTGTGGGTAGATCTTCCTGAGGAGTAACCTGGAATGCACCTGGCCAATGAAGAAAGTCTCTTTGGGATTGCTCCCATAGTAGTCCAGTGTTGTTTGACACAATCAGAGATTTGAAGAGCTTCATTTTATCAATATCAAGGAGCTCTACTGCATGTCTTGCATGCAGCCGTCGAACTGTCTCTATTTGGATCATTTCCACTACCATAACCGAGGTTCCTTATGGATGAGCTGAAGATAATGAACAGGGCACTCACGATCGGGATCAAAAGGTGTCTCCCACTCGAAAAACTTAAATTTGGCGAGATGGTCGCGGGCAGGAAATTTCTGGTCGTCTGCGTAAGGTAAGAATGGCAGGGTGTGTTCGTGAGTGACATCCGCGATGATGCTTCGCGATACTGGAGGACACGACTCGTAAACAGGATGAGGCGGCAGTGCCTCAGATGGATTGATAGTGATAACAGGGATCGGAACATCAGTCGACCTTCCGCGTACACGTCCCTGACTCGGAGCGTTGTAGCTAGTTACAAACACTGTCATGACATCGGTGTTCCCACTGCCAGTAGTCGCGTAGGCCCTCTCCTCCGCTTGAACGAATCTGTCCACCATCGTCTTCGCGACTTTCGCGATTTCTTTCCTCGGTGCAAAAACTGACATCGTCACTGTCCCGAGTATTTCGCCGCAATAACCGGGTTCCCAGTCGTAGAACTCGTCCCATACTTGCTTATAGACGGTACGTCCGAGCTGTTCGAGCTCGGGGACGGTACGAGATATGCGATCTTCGTAGGGGAGAGCGGAGGATGGGGTCGCGCCTGTTGATGTCGGGGAGCCGGGTTCGGTGCGGTCGATGAAGTCGAGGATGTCCATAGTGTGGAGGAGCGTCAATGGAGGGCGGCGACGATGGGGTCCCTATATGAACAAGTTAAGCCTGAACTGATTGGGGATCATCGGACACGCGATGGATCTAGGCCATAGCCTCATGTTCTTGTGGGAACATACTGGGTCTCTTCCTTCATTCAGTAGTAGTCCACTGGGTGGATCCACGGAACTACAACATAAAATCATCGGATGATACTCTTCGTACCTGCAGGAGCAGTCAATTGAAGAAGCATGAGTGCGGCTAGATGGATTATGATTATGGTCATTGTCACTAATGCAAAGATGATAATCTACGGAAGTACAACTGTAACTGGTAGATGCGCTTCATGCTTTCTGGATTTTGGCTTCCGCTTACCCCTCATGTTTGCCACCAGCTCTCTCGCAGCGTCGATATCCCCATCCCTTGGTAACACCTTCTGTCCTACCCAATCCAATATCCACGATCGCAGCGTCAGAAACTCTTTATTGGCTCTCCAATCCATCTCATCAGACCAAAACACGAGGGCTATCGCAAGCGTCTGCGTTTGAGGTACCAAACCCAACGCACGCATCCACATCAACACCTCCGGAATCTCCTCCGCATGGGATGAAACACCCAAAAGCGAAATATACGTGCAGAAGGTTGATTCGGAGGGTTGCACTGTCGGCAAGGGAGGACCTAATGGATCGTCGCCCTCACTCTGCGTCGCGGGCTTAGGCCTCTCGCCATATAGAAGCGGCTTGCGTGGTACATTCGGCCTCGTAGAACTGAATATCCGGGCTATAGCGGGCCAGGCGCTGAGATCGGTTTTGCCTCGAGAATCTACAACTTCGGTGAGGGCTGGCCAGTTGCCCAGCATCATACCTCGAAAGATGGAACGCCCGACGGCGGTGGCGGGACGGCCTTCCCACACGCTTGCACCAGATAGAGGAGATTTGAAGAGGGCGATGAGCTGCTTTACTAGGGGTTCGCGAGAAGAAGAACTATCGAACGAAGTGGTTGGAGGAGTTTCAAGGGTATCAGCGGGACTGTTGCCGACGGAAGGGTCGTCTTTGCTATCGCTATCGCTGCTTTCAGTAGTCGCGAAGATATCAGGGGTAGGGGTGGGAGTAATAGATTCATCGTTCTTGTGGCTCGTAGCTCCTTCGATGGCCTTCGTCTCAATTTGTGACGCTTGCATTGCTGCTTTAAGCAGCATTTGAAGCATCTGGGTGGTGGGAGAGACAAAATACAACGACGATAGGTGACTCCAGATATAAAACGCAACATCTGGACGTCGGGCCTTGAGAACAGCACGAAGGAGAACGTGGACAGTCTCAGTAGTGATGAAGGCGAAGTCATGCGTGGGCGTTACAGATGCGTCCAATGGTAAGGAAGGTACGACGCGGAAAGTAAAATCTGTGTATGAGACTGTCGTTTTCCCCTTGGTGTTCCCCAGATCTGCTTCGAGGGCTTGCTCGAGGAGATAAATGGCCTGCTCCGCGAGTCCGTTTTGCATGAGTACATCTATGCCCACGCAGAGTACGTATCTGTCAACCGCCATGCATTCTATCGTCTTCTTGTTATCCTCTTCGCACGCGCCGACCACCAAAGAGACATACTCCTCCCAAACGCCCAGCGCCAATTTAAAAGCACCCTTCCGCAATAAACCTTTCAGCACCACCGTATAGGTCACTCTGGTGGGACTGTATGAGTTGGATGACGACTTCATTAATCCAAAAAGCTGGAGAAGATCTCTCGCGGAAAGAGAGTTGTCGAGAGCACCGGCATTAAGAGCAGTTGTCCAATCATATATATCGATGTTTGTTTTCGATTGACCCCCGGTGGCAATTGAAGAAGATGAC